>VZTL01049604.1:0-19481 GCA_013400535.1 Scopus umbretta | reverse complement strand
CAAAAGTTATTTTGCACCTATTTCAGATTTTGGTAGTTTGACATCATAATTATGGTGTGCAGTTCTGGTCTGCATCTGAAGAATAAATTGATGGAGTTAAAACACTAAAATATTCAAGGGAGAGCCCACACCAGAGCAGGGAGGAAATAAGAGAGGGAAAGAACAGCAGAGAGATGGCTATGTACTGACCGTATACTCTTCACACTCTCTCCAGCACCACTCAGATGGGGTGGAAGAGTTGGGAGTGAAGGAATGAAGTTGCATTTAGGAGAAGGGAGAGGAAAGGTGGTGTTTTAAGGTTTGATTTTTACTTCTCACTACCTACAACTGTCTTAACTGACAATAAATTAAATTAATTTTCCCCTAGTCAAGCCTTTTTTGCCTGTGATGGTAATTGGTTCTGATCTCTAATGATCAGATCTCTAATGATCAGATCCAAGATAAGCTGAAACTCATATCCATGTATATTTTAGCAACAGGAGAAGATAGATAAGTGTGTAAACAGGTCTCCCGGTCTTTATCCTGACCCATGAGCTTTCTCATCCTATTTTCTCACCCTGTTCTTCTGAGGACAGGGAGCATGTGAGTGGCTGGGTGGGAGTTTGGCCCTTACCCAAGGTTAACGTACCACAGCTGGAAACAGAGTCCTAAGAAAACCTTGAGCTACAGAAGCAGGAGATTAAGACAATCGAGAAACCTAGAAAATGGCTTTGGACAGTAGGTCAAATTGTTGGTTTTTTTTTCTTCCCTTGAGAATGGTTAGTGGATTTTTGTCTTTTTTCCTACCTGAAAGAAAGATGAATATGCCACTTACTATCTGGAGGTGAGGGAAAATGTGATGAGAAGAGGATAGGAGGAAGAAGATACAGTCCATCCTCTTTTTAAACTTGAAAAAAGAGTGATTAATCTCTTTGCTGGAATGGGACGTATCTCCCAAGTCTCAAAATGTAAGTACTTTATTGCTAGAGCCTGTAGTAGACTGTTGATATTTCTTCAGCATATTGCAATACTAGAATCGTTAAGGTGGGTAGGTTGATACAGCATTTATTTTCATAACTAATTCCACACCAACCATAAATATTCACATTTAAATGATATACGGAAAAAATTCTTCACTGAAAGGGTTGTCAACCATTGGAACAGGCTGCCCAGGGAAGTGGTTGAGTCCCCATCCCTGGAGGTACTTAAAACACACGTACCTGTGGCACTTAAGGACATCACTTAGTGGTGGACTTGGCAGTGTGAGGATAACAGTTAGACCTGATGATCTTAAAGGTCTTTTCCAGCCTAAACAGTTCTATGATTCTGTGATTATTTGAAGGTGGAGACAGATTTGATCTACAAATGTCCACTGTGCTAGAGGATGAAGCTAAGCGTTCTTCATTTATTGTAGTGCTTTTTTAATTATCTGGACTAAGCTTGTTGGGCGCTGCCAAAGTAACACATTCAGAATGTGAGCATGTTTAGCTGAGCATAACTAACATAAGATAGCGTTGAGCTCTATGGTCTTTGAGAAGCATAATGGACTCAAGAGTCTTAATTGTTTCTAGTTCATAGTTGGCCTTTAAAATTTATTACTACTGCAGTCTTTAAGTAGCAAGCACTGCTGAACATTCAGAATCAAATAAGAATATTGAAGGAATTCAATAAAGGAAATAATTACCAAAATTAATGAAGTGCTTAGAGTAAAATATAACTTCATTTGGACATTTAATTCAGGAGGAAAAAGTAAATCTTCTTCTTGTAATGTTTTGCAAAGTAAAGTAATTACACTGTGGTATCACAAATATGCTACATTCATCATTTTGTATTTCCTGCATGTCTTGACCGTGTTGAAAACAGTAATTATTTTCAGTGAAACAGATGCTGCAATTCAGTTCATTTTCCAAGAAGGTAAACAGGTTACTGTTGCTCAGTAACATTAGACAATTTTAATTAACACATTCTGTAATTCATTGAAAGTTAGCAAAATTTATACAGACGACAAAAAGTGCCATTCAGAGGTAGTCAGTTTACGTGTAAAATAAGAGTCAAGTATTGTAGTGGAAAAATAATGAAAATAACATAACTCTAATAAAAGAAAATGTCTTCTATACAGCTGAAAGTGTTCATTGGAAGTGTAATATACTTTCCTTAAGTAAATTATTTTTTTATTAATTTACAACGTTAAGCATATGACACAGAAGCATAGATCATATTAGTATTAGTCTACATATTTTGCTTATGGCTTCCCATTTAGATGATGATTGTGGATTGCTTTAGGACTTTTATTTCTCTTACAAAAGTTCCTGGCAGATAGCCAAGAACTGTGAGGGTGCTATACAGATGACAAGAAAATGCTACTATCTTCCAGATAATAGTTTACTTCTAAATAAAGGATATATAAATGCTAAGTATTTTTGCCATTGTTAATGTGCTGTCTTCCGTCATCTACAGATGAGGGGAAAAAAATTGCACACAGCGTGATTTCAGTTTCATCAGTTTGAAACAAATGTGCTGGTATCATGTGATGAATAGTCACACATAGCACCATCCCTTCTGAGCTGTAGTTCTGATCCTGCTTTCCGAAAGTACTTCAGCCTTTTGTTTCTAGCCCTATTTAATCTTTGACTAACAGCCCATGTTATGTCTCAAAGGCATGTCTCTCTTGGGACTTGCATTGTACCCTGGACTATGCCTCGCTCCACAAAGCCTCTGTTGCTTGTGGAAGGATGACTCTTCTTCCCTTTAGTAATTTTTCAGTAGCCATTTTTTTTTTTCTCCTATGGAAATTAGCTTGTGATTATTCCTGAAGTACAGTTTTCTTCACAGTGTTTGGTTTTGTTTTTATTTGGATGAGAATAACGCTTTACCCATTACAGCTTTCTCTTTCAGTGAATCATTTTCATACTACCTTCTAAAGCTACTCTTGAATTCAGACTCTGTTTCTGTAGGCAGCAGCCCTGCTGGATTAGTTAGTCCACTCAAGTATGAGCCTCTCAAGGACGAGTACCAAAGTGATATTAATTTGTTGAACTTAAGCTTATATTTCAGTCTATTATAGTCATATAGCCAGACCTCCTGTGTTATAATAGTAATGAATCTAATTTTTTCAGGCAGCCTATGAAGTATATTTGACCTGAAATGTCCTATTGTTAAAAAACAATTACAAATAAAATATATATTTACTTAAGAAGAATATAGTTAAAGTGTATTCAACGTAAAACAATATGATCTTAAGTATATGAAGTTACCTAAAACTGCTGTTAAAAAGATGAAGGAATAGCAGGTTGTGGAAGGTATTAAAGAAAAACAAATTTGCTGAGTGTGTAGAAAAAACTTCTGTGGAGAGGATAGAAGTTAGTCTGTGTCTGGGGATGCAGATTATCCACCTAATAACTTGCTATTCTCTACTGGTTGATCATAATTTGGCACTATTGGGTAAAACCTATGTTAGCCTGCAAGAAAAACGTAGTAGATCTTTTACCTTTTTTTCCTGTAATTAAAGTTAGCAAACTCTTTTCAGTGACAAAAATAGTTATTTTTATTTATTTGCCACTCTGGTTAAACATACTTGGTCTTTTGGTTGCTCTTACTCAGAGGTGCAGTTTGGTTTGAGTCTAGACTTGGCACAGCATTGAATAGCTTCTCTAAAGCAAGATGACCTTTAGTAGCATAAACATCTATAAATACCAAGAAATGCATAGATAATTTCCCTTTCAGTTGTTCTGAAATAATTTTTATTAATACGTCCACAGAATTAAAAGGCTTATATTTTATTTTCAAAGTATAGCTGGCTTCTATTTAGTTTATGTATGTGATCCTTATTTAGTTGGGGTTTTGGGTTTTTTTGGTTTTGTTTTTTTAAAAGACAGCATTTAAATAAATATAAAAGAACTTTTAAATTAAGCCCACTTGTACTAATGTGGTAATGCACGTGGGCTTAAAATGGCATCTAAGTCACCTTAAGGATGCTGGCTGGTATGGTGAAAAAAAAATGTTCTCGAGTAAATAAAATGAGGCACAAAGTAGCTGTAAATAATAATGAAAAGTTAATAACAGAATGGACTTCAGTGCAATTGTCAGCAGACAATTAAAGACATAATTTAACAAAGTTGCTAGGTCACTTGTACACCATCAAAGAACATAAAATGCTCTCCAATGATGTTACTACGGAAGTTCTTTAACAAACTTGAACAAAACTTTTTGTTTAACAAACTTTAACAAACTTAAGATCTGTAGTAAAAGAGCAAAAATCATGGGTATTATGTGCTATAGAAAGGAAGCAGCAAGGGCTGAGGATACTGTGAATGTACCTGATGCACTAAGATCTTGCACTGCCAGAGATTTGTTAAGTACAAACGAAGGTAAAAATCATCCACACATCTCTACCAATTATCACAACTGACAGAGAAATTCCTTTCTAACTTCCATTTGTCAGATCTTTAGGAGGAAAGAAATGTGGCAACCAAACACTGTTTGTTTGCTTGAAGTACCTTTAGGAGAGAGGTTGACTCAATGGAGAGAAAAATTCATTCCAGATTAATTAAAAAAAAAAAAAAAAATCAAAAAAAACAAAACAACCACCAACTATGGAAGCCATGCATCCTTGTGTAATACAAATACAGGATATTGTGTTCAACACTGAATTCGGCAACTGAATGATATAGCAGAGTGTTTACCCCTTAAGTTTTTGGTAAGTGGATAGTACAATTTGGACCTCAATTAATGCAGTTAAATAATAAGTATCTTTGAAGAAATTATACAGTGCTCATCTTTTTGTTTTCACTCTAATGATCATATATAAGATACACTGAAACTCACATCTGTGTATATTTTGTCATATAGGAGAAGATAGATGTGTGTAAACAGGTCTCAGGTGGGTTTTTTGCTTTTGGCAGGGGATGGGGAATGTTTGGGATTTTTTTACCATGATGTTAAGAATTCCTACTTAAAGCAGCTTTTCATGACAATCGTTAAAGTACTTGGCATGAAATTCTGGCTTTATTGAAAGCTGTGCCAGAGTTTAATTGCATCTTTTTGCATAAGAGCATCATTGCAGTCAGTGTGATGTGATTTTTTTCTAGCATAGATATTGCTTAAATCTAATGTCATTTCTTTCTAGAGACAAGTTGTGTACTTTGAAGGGAGTAATTTAAATTGTTACTGCTTACAACGCTCCTGGAGCTGTTACATAGTACAAACTGATTATTTACCAAGAATGTGTGGGCTTTATTTGTTTTTAATAAGTGGCAAATTGTATTTTTAAATGTGATAAGCATTGCATATAAGTAATACATGATTGTATTCTTGAATGTAGTAAGACAGACATCATATACGATATAGCTGACTTCTTATTTCTGGTAGTATTTCAGTTGGAACATTATGTAGATGGTAAGGATTACTGTTACTAATAGCAGATCACAGGCTTTTATGTTATGTCTGCAAGGTCTCTAGACTAATACTTGCAGGTCTGCTTTGTCTGGACTTGTTTTAAACTTTCCTGAAGCTTGGTTTAATTACGTTAGCAATTGTCTAACGATCGGATAACTGTTACCTAGTCTGTTCAGTTTTAGTTTAGCATTATGTGATCATGCGACGAAACATCTAATGTTAATACGTTAGTTATATTTCTGTACTTAATAAACAATAATAACGTGCAGTTATTCCATGCAGACTGTCCTTTCTATAACCCATGAATAAAAATGCAGGATAAAGGATTACGAGCATAAGATGATAGCAGGAGCCCTTGGGTAAAGGCACAGGGTGATTCCAGAGTTCCCAAGACTATGAAGAGCTCACCAGTGGGCTATTACTAATCATTGAAGGAATGCAACCTTTACGAAACCAGTTTTGGGAATCAGAGAGGGAACATGGAAGAAGTAACAAGTGTATGTAAAACATGCTTTACAGTGTACATTTGGATGTAATACAGAATTGTGGATCAGTGAAGAAATCAAGGTGTATAGCATGTTAGAAGTCATACAAAAATAATCCCAAGAAGGTCCTAGAGTGAGGAGGAAGAAGCTATACACCCATTCACATAAGTCTGAGAGGACTAGGGGAAGGAATAGCTTAATATCAAAGATTAAGGGATAGAATACAAGGAAGTGTCTATATATTAAGTTTAATTGTGTTATTATTTTGGGTTTTCTATGTACTTTTATGGACTTTTATGTAACAGCAGTCTCTTTTTCTTCATAGTTATTAAATCTGGGCTAGGAATAGTTAGTTGATCAGACTGTTAAGATTTCAGTTCACCTGCTATTAAATTCATAGAATCATAGAATGGAAGGGACCTTTAAAGGTCATCTAGTCCAAGCCCTCTGCAATAAGCAAGGGACATCTTCAACTAGATCAGGTTACTCAGAGCCCTGTCCAGCCTGACCTTGAATGTTTCCGTGGATGGGGCCTCCACTGCCTCTCTGGGCAACCCATTCCAGTGTTTCATCACCCTCATTGTAAAAAATTTCTTCTCTCATCATAAAAAAAATTTCTTCCTTATATCTAGTCTAAATCTTCCTTCCTTTAGTTTAAAACCATTACCCTTTCTCCTGTCACTACAGGCCCTGCTAAAGTGTTTGTCCCCATCTTTATTGTATCCCCCTTTAAGTCTTGAAAGGCTGCAATAAGGTCTCCCCACAGCCTTCTCTTCTCCATGCTGAACAACCCAAATTTCCTGCCTTTCACAGAGATGGGATTTCTTTGGCCTACATACACTGCATAAGTTGGAGTGCAATAAATTGGTGGAGAATGCAGGCAACTTAGGCTATAAAATTTATATGAAACAGAGCATTATACTTAAAACAGTTGAAAGCAAATTGGAGAGCATACAGATGAACGCAGTGAGAATGATGTTTACAAGCTATCAGCTGCTAAGAAAAAGTTGGAGGAACTACATTTGTTTAGTCTGAAGCAAAAAAACCTCAGAGTTGGACATCATAAGGATGTTTTGAAATGTAGGTATGGAATTAGTATTTCCGCTGTTGGTGTGACTGGCTGTTTGTACATGTGCTCGTAGTCACAGCTGGTGCGTAGCAACCCACTGTGAACTGCTGGTGTAGAAGAAATAATCATCAGTTGTTCTCCATGCCTACTGGTAACAGAAAAAGAAAAAATGAACTCAAATTTCCAGGGAAAAAATTTAATTTGGCATTAGGGAAAACTTTCTAAGTGTGATAATAGTGAACATTCATTCACATTATCTAGAAGCTGGCTGGAATCCTCTTTGCTGGACATCAAAGTCTACCAGGCAGGCTCACTTGTCCTGCCTTGCCTTACCCAGCAAGCGTGTTGTCTTCTTAAATTCACTTCCAGTCCTATATTTTCCAGATTTAATGAATGCATCTCCTTTCTCTCTGTTTCACTGACTTTTATAATTGATTACAAGTCAAGTTATAGTTACATGGGCATTTTCTCTTCAAATAACATTTTCAATACTAGATATTTTTTCCCCCTCAAGTTGTTACTTTTACAGACGCTATCTTTGTCTCATAGTCAGAGAAATGTAAAACTCTTCAAGTCAGATCTGTATTTAGGTAACTAATCAAAATTTTTATTTTTCTTCGTATTATTTGCTGATAGACTTCTGATGTCGGAGTCTTATATGTAGTAGTGTTACTTTGCTTTTCTTTTGCAGATCTGTAAAACTTCCAACACTAAATCCTATCCTTATCTTATAAACTTGTCTTGAAATAAGGCAACCTTGACTCATATGCTTTTCAAAGCAGCCCAGCATTCCACATTGCACTCTACTTAGCTGAGAAAATTGGCAGGAAAAGTTACTTCATCTTTTCTCTACTGACTGTAATGTTGATTCTAAGTCACCCTGGTTTAAATAGTTCATTAATTCAGAGCTTTCAAAATGTCCTTCAGTCTACTTCCAAAGCTGGAAGTCTGTTCAGTGATATTCTGTTGGTGCTTAAACTTTTCAAAGCATCTGTGCAGTTCAGTACACAACTGCGTAATTCATCACATAATTTAATGTCACCTATTAGGTGACAAACTGCAGAGCCATGTGAGAAACTGTGATAATTATGCATGCTGGACCATTTTCAACTTCAGTCTGCACACTAATATGTCTCCCCAGAAATGTTGTTGGCTTCTTAGTAAGTTTTTAACATTTCTAAATCTGCCAGAGATATTTTTTTGTGTGTTGACAAAATTCAACAGAACAATATTTAATGTAGATGTTATTGTTTAATTTCTATTGGCCTGTAAGATATATAAAAAGTTTAATAGTAGCATCCAGTAGGTCTCAGTCAATGACACAATAAACTGACAGTAGTAGTAGTCACATGGACAGGATTAACTTATTCTGATACCTTAAAGTGTTTCTTTTTTGCATAAAAATGTGTAGTAACTCATCATACTGATTCGTATTGTCAGAGAGGTTTGTGCAGTTACCAGACAGTGAGATTACAGAGCAATGCACTTACCATAAGTAGAATGGGTTGGTTCAACTCTGTGAAAAAACAGTGGTGAAATAAACTGTAAAAAATATGTCAGTGTCTTCCTCTTTAAATACATACTACTTATGTATCAGTGAAATCCCATTTATGGGTTGCTTCCATTCTTGCTGTATATGATGGTTATGAATAATTAAAGCATATAAGAATAAATTTGTGAACTGAAAGTTGTCACTCTTTCTTTTAGAAAAAGTCAAAAGATTTTTTTCATAGCTACAGTGGCAGACAGACTTACATAAAGGCTGTGTCAGGAGCTTGCATCAGCATACACAAGGTAGGTTTTTAGTCTTGTTCATGTTACTTTTTTTTAAAAAAAGCTATACAGAAATGTCAAAATTCATGTCACATTGTTTGCTTTTTATTAAGATTGTCTTCTAGGACAGGAAGCACTGTTGTGCAGTATGGGAAAAATACTTCCCTTTTATTCCTTAAAAGTTCCCTCTTTTAATTATTTATCTAACCATTTGTTTCCCCTCATAAATATTAATGTTATTCCTGACAGTGAAACCTCTTGAGAAATGCTGTGGTGCAACCAAGGTTCTTTGATACTGTGAAATCTTCTGTGTGTATTTCTGAAATAGCCAAAAAACCTTCCTATGGGAGGTGTGTGGGGGGCGATTTTATCTAAAGTAAAAGCTGATCATTCCTAGCACTTAGGGTCCAATTGTGATAAATGCTAAGGATCTATTTCTACAAATAGAAGCACCAAGTTTAACTGAAGAATGATTGGGTATAAAATGAAATGTATGTATATGAATATAGATATTATATCAAAACATAAAATTATGTATTACTTTTATGCTCTTTCCTGAATAAATTACAATGAGATTGTTTCTTCAGAAATCCTTTAAGATGCAAGTCAGAAGTATAGCATTGACTGATCTCTGCCACATATTAACAATGCATCTGGCCCATAAAAAAATACTTTGTTAAAAACAAAGCAAAACCCACAAAACCCACGTCCCCAACCCAATCACAATAGTATTTTAAAATTTTTCCTATTTCTAAAAGTCAAAAAAGGATTTAGTCATAATTCAGTTTGTTTGCTGTGTGTTATTACCAAATAATACCAATGTGGTGTGGAGAGATGGTAGACGAAAATCAGGCGGCTGGAGTAGAAAAATCCCAAATCTACTAAATCTAGGTAAAATATAAATGAGTGTATGTTCCAGAATTACACAGATTAACTGTAATTTTATTGGGGGGGGGGTGTTGCATTTTTTTTGTTGTTTTGTTATTCAAAAGTTCTTTTACTAAAGAATTGTAATGAGAAAAATGAAGTAAAAATAATATGTTCTTTTGGTACATCTCTGCTTTCAGAAATTCTTTCCTCCTTTACCTTTCAGTTTTGTATTTTTCTGTAATTTCTGCTTTTAGTCCATTGCTAGATCTGAGTTATGTCCATTATTTATGGCAGGTGTGTATCTTTCAATATGATTCTAAAATGTCGGTGTATTAAAAAAATAGGCTAAGTGTTCAGTGTGGTTTAAATTTATATACATGCATTCATTAGTACCGAATATGTAGAGGTTGCAGACCTATAACAAAAAAAATTACTATTTTATCTTTAAAACAAAGATTAATGATAATCCTGTTTTATCAGTAGACACAGTCCCATCCATATCAATTGACCTTTTCATGAGTATTAAGATTGGTATGTAATCATAAGAAAAAAATGACTGATAATTATGCTGTTCACACAGTGAATAAGAGGAAATGCCACTAGAGACATTCATCTCCACACAACATTTCATTTCAATGTTGAGATTGCAACATACAGAGGACAGTTGGCTGCAAGGGGTCAGTTACAGTATAAAAGTTGTAAAATTGTTTTAATGGCCTGAGCCCTAAAATCAAACACAGGCCCAATTTCCTGAGTTTTCCAAAAGGCTTAGAAAAGCTGTGGTTATACAGAAGCAGTAGTAGAGTCTACATATAGAAGAAAGTGACTAGAACCACTTATTTGTTAAATGTACATTGGGAATACTACGGAAAATCTTCATGACCACATGAAATAAATCTTTGGAATAACAAGGCCCTTTTCAATCTCCACGGTGATTCCAGGCAAGTATTTGGTGACTGTTGTGGTTTAACCCTGATCGGCAACCAAGCACCACACAGCCGCTCACTCCCCCTCCCCCTGCCCTAGTGGGATGGGGGAGAGAACCAAAAAAAAACCAAAAACCTAAAACCCGTGGGTTGAGATAAAGGCAGTTTAATAAGACAGCACAGAAAGAGAAAATAATAATAATAGTAGTATTAATAATAATAATGATAAAAGAAAATACAAAACAAGTGATGCCCAATGCAATTGCTCACCACCTGCCGACCGATGCCCAGCCCATTNCATATTTCATTTTATTCAAGTCAAATATTTATTTGTTTTCAGTCATTCAAAATTCATACCTTTTGCATTATTTTACAATGATTTGTGACTCCAAGTAGTAATAACATTTGCACTTGAATTATACACATGGAATTTATTTTGTTCTAGCCTTCACATCATTTTACAGTTTGGACTTTTCACTAGCAGACAGAGGTTAGCTATACTTCTCTATTATTGATAAAAGTATTTTCAGTTTTTCCAAAACTTAGTTGCCTGGATTTTGTTTTGCCAGAATTGAGGGTTAATTAGATCTTGGTCTTATTTCAAATATCTTCCAAAACTGTCAGGTGAACATTCTGTGTCTGTTTTTCTGGGTGTTTTTCTTATTCATTAGGCAGGGGTTTGTTTGTTTGTTTAATCTTGAGTCCATTTTTGTACTGAAATATTTATAATGCTGTTCTGGGATCTCCTGTATCAGTCCTGTCAATGCTACTTTCTCTGAGTGGCAATACTCTGAGTCTGCTGGCTCTAGTGTTCTCGGATGATTTCTTCACTTCTTGACTTCCAAGTACTTGTGAGACTACGGGATGAAAACAAGAAAAATGTCTCACCATCTAAACCCACTGTGTTACCTTCAGCATACATCACAAAAGATAGCAATTATGAAACCTGAAGTGCTCTTTTATGTGTTTTACGGGTTGTCTTTTGCTAAGTTGATTAGTTTAGTGCTTTGTGCTCTGGACATGTAGCTAGGCCACTTTGCAATTGAGTACAGACATTTTGATTGTTAAGCTGAAATGTTTAAAATAAAAAAAAACCAACAAAAGGGTAAGCCACTCCTCTGCAATGAAGTGAGATTTTGTTTTCCCTTTTTTCCTAATTTAAAGAACTATCATTATTTTGTGGGCTTCTCTCATAATAGTGTGATCAGTGTTAAAAAAGTGTTATTAACATATTTGTTCCTTGTTAATATAATTTTTTTTACAGAGCAAATAACTTAATTTTTCTTGACTCAGTATTATGTCAAAGATTATTCATACCTTTGCCCAGAGTTGAGAAAAATCAGCAAAAATTCATGCATATTTTAGAATGCAATTACTTTCGGACGCAGGTTAGTTCATCCTGTTTTGCTTTGTTTGAAAAGATTTATTTAGATCTAATTCTAGTGGAAGGTATTTTAATGCTGTCTTTTACAAAAAAATGAGAATACTTTTTGCTGTTCAGCAAGATCTGTAAAGTATAACAAGGATGAAAAGCAAAACTGGCTGAAGACAACACTTTACTTTGATCCATCAGCTTCTGTTTGTTTACTTTCATCTTCCAGTTTAAGTGGTAGTGTTTTTGAACTCAGTGGTTTGACTGTCAACTGGGAAACTTCTAAGGGAATCCAAATGGATACATATGCCTACAAATTACCTATTACCTCTGCAGAATTTTTACTCTTTCTGTGTCTCTTGTGGCTGTGCCAAGCTTTAATGCAATACTTAATTACCATCCCTACTAGGGACTATTGGATAGTCCCTAGTCAAGCCCAAATATGCTTTTATGTGACACTTATAAAGTTAACTTACAGATTTAAATAAATATCTGCCATCAAGCATTTTATTTTTAAGTTGGACTTGAATTTGGTTATTTCATTTACATAACAACCACATTAATGAGGAAAAAAGATATTTTTTTTTTTTTAAAGGCCTTATAAGATGTTTGTATCCAGCTATGAAAGATCTGAAAGTAACTTTAGGTCTCTTCTAGAAATTTTATTGCAAATAGCAGATATTCAATATGAAAACATTTTCATTTATATTTAGTAGTGTGTGTGTTTCTGGAACAAAATATCAGTTGCAAAATGTCAGAGACACCTCTTTAATATGTTTAAAATTTTAAAAAATTTCCCTAAATATGAATATAAACAAAAATGTCAGGTATAACAGGAAGCAATGAAGTGAAGCCTTGGTGGGCAGCTTGGCATAACTCCTATTTCAGGTTAAATGTAGCAAGGGTTTACACAAGGTTGACTTTTCTAACCGAAAGGAAATTCTGGAGAGCCATATCTCTACTTTAGCAGTGTACTTGATACAATGCACCATAGGAAACAGTGGGGGAAAAAAAAGGTGATGGCATAATGTTATAAAATGGATAGATGTGGCTAAAACCGAGGCAATGCGTTATGCTTAAAGAAGAAATACTCCTCTGGAGAGAAGTTAAGAGTGTTTTTCCTTATTTAGGTGTTCATTAATATTTTATTTAATTTGTCTCCAAAAGAAGTGTGAACAAACACTGACATAAATTTTTGAGACATTTTGGCTAGATATGAAGAAATAGGAAAAAAAATGCAAGTCCTGCTTTTTGAAACTAGAAACAATCACATTTTTAAAAGGGAGTTTTGTCAGCAGATAAAGGTGGAGAAAGACAATGCTCAACTGCCTGTCCAAGTAAGGTGTTACTGGCCCTATATTCAGGAGAGCTGAAGTTGTAAAGGCAATAATCAGCTGAGTAGAAAGTCTTCTTTTCTAGTTGACATTTAAATTACCCAGCCTGGAAAAATTACGACAAAGGGGCAAAATAATTGCTCTCCTTTCATATCTTGAGCATAAGAGAAGAAATAAACTAAGCAAAAAGCCTGAATTGGACAATAATATACTAAGGCTCAAAATTAAGACTAAGGTCCTAAAGCAGCTGAAATAGGAGAAATAAAGGAAAATAGCTCAAGTAGTTTGAAATCATAGGCTTGTAATCAATAGAACAGACCTGTTCATGGTCATGAAGCAGGTTTGACCAGTGAGGTTCCTTTTTCTGCCATACTGCTAAGTAAATCCTACTCTTTGTGTCCTCTAGCCTAATAAATCAGTGTGATTTCGGTTTTATCTTATTTTATAAGTACATTCAGTATTTAAGTTTGTTAATACATTTCTTCCAATATAGTTAGGGAAATAATCTCTCAGTTAAGTATCACTGTAGTAGAAATGGGCATCTGTTATTATAGACTTGAAGAATCTCTAGTTGTCATTTTGGATGCCAAATAGCATTATACTGGCTGAAATTTAAAGAGTTTGTGTATTGTAAATCTCTTTAAGAAGCAAGTTATGTGCAATTTGCAGTCAGAGATCCAGCACATTGAGTCCACTATATATAGGGGACTTAACTTCTAAATCTATAGAAACAGTAGGTATGACCCTGTATACAGATTTATGAGTACTGGTGCATGTATAGAAATAATCCGAACCAAGAAACTCCAAAAGTTTAGAAGTTTTTCGGTGGCTCTGTAACCACTTTGTAATCTGAATATTACAGAGGAGGGTAGAGTTTGGTTTTCAGGAGATAGCTCTGAGGACTACCTTTTTCCAAAGGTATCTACATGTATGGACAGACACCAGAAATTTTCCAGCCACTTCTGCTAACTTTTGTGTCTTGTCTGAGTTGGTCACCTGAACTGTTCTTTTGAAATACATTTCATTCCTACATTCATCTTAAGGTACACACACACATATTTAAAAATAAGGTCTTCAAGCACAGTAATAAGAATAACATATATATATACAGCTAGGAAGGTAAATAGATGTTAAACTTGCTTTCCTTTACTATTTAAAAATATTTTAATAACTTTGGAAGTAAATGTTATTGATACCAAGAGAAGATGGAAGGCTTCTTGAAAGCAAAGTATTGGTAAGAAATAGTTGGAGAAGTATGAGATGCTGTCGGAAGCTGGATTGCTGCGTTTTAGGTCACTAACCTGAGAGTCTTTGGAATATTTTAAGATTGTGAGAGTGTCCTGCTGACTTCTGATGTCTTGTGGCTTTCTCTGAAAATAGGAAGAAATTGTGTCTAATCCACCGTTCAAAACCTGAATCTTTTTTATGAAACATGGAACTATTTAACTTTTCTTCTCTCTCAAACAAAATAGTTTACATCCTAATGCAATTTCATACATCAGCACATACTTAACGCCAAAAAAAACCCCCATATAAAGTAGTTCATTTGACTTTAAAAGATCTTCCCCTAACAGAATAAACCTGAAGCATTTTCATAGATGTCCGTACAATCTGGTTTCAAGCTTTAGGTGCATGACGGAAGCCACCTTCATACCAAAGTGTCACTGAAATGGGGAATAAAACCTCTTAACACCAACGTAGCATTAAGAAGCAGGTATTCTCTTTATTGCAGCACTGGATGCACAGGGGATCGGTCCTCCTAACACGCATACTGTTTGGTTTAGCAAGTACAGTATTTATACAAATTAATGATACATATTCATTTTCTAAACTTTTCTCATTAGTAAGTAGTCCCTCACTGGTGTATATTCCCCTCGTTTTGACTTAAAACGACAGTGTGATATTAATTTACTGCGCAGGCTCAAGCAGAGTCGGGGGGGGGGTAGTCCCTTTGGGTCTTGAATTGAGTCTGTGGTCACGATCTCCCCCGGCAGAATTACCTTTCCTCTAGTTACTGTGTCTTCTGCTGACTTCATGCCTGACTTCTTCTATCGATAAGGATGTTCTTCTAGCATTTGGGAGCAACTGTTAAATCATCCCGCTGTCCTGAGGGTCTCACAGACAATTAACGGCTAGCCCAGGATGCCCGTGTGGGTTGATAGTGGCGCAAGCTGCCAGTTTAACCCTTTAGCTATTTTAGTTCTTGGTTTACAGTTTGATGTTCCCCTTCTGCCCCTAGTAAATATACACTTGGTTCCACTACACAACTATAGCTCATTCTTGCAAATTTGGCTTATTTACAGGTCATGTATGAAGAGCAGGGATCGTATTTGTAATTCAAGAGTTCTTTGTGTGTTTGGGGGTTGGTTTGTTGTTGGGTTCTGGTTCTGGTTGGCCAAATCAACTGGTTAAGTTGCAGCACAAGCAAAGTCTAGTGTTTATTCTTACAAACAAGATCACCTTTATGTTAATAAATTGTTCTTTGCTTTAGTGTAGCTATTGTATTCTGCTAAACAACCCAGGGACATCGAAAGCTTATGTGCAATTCCTGAAGCTTTCAGCTCGCTGGCAATTATTGCTTTGATCTGTTACTGGAACTTTAATTCCCATCTATGAAATTCAAATGCAAATAAGAATAGTTTGTTATTCGGAGGGAATTATGCTGCCTGTGCGGGACTTCATGGCGGCCCCCGCCGGCTCCCCGGGCCGGGCCGGGCCGGGCCCCTCAGGCAGGGGCGGGCGCCGCGGGGAAAGCCTGGCTCCGGCCGGGCAACACGCTGCCCGGCAGCCGGGGCTGAGGGAAACGCCGGGAGAAACAGCCCTGCCGGCCCCGAGGGGAGAGCGGGAGGAGGGCGGGGGCAGGGATGCCCCGGCGGCCCCGGCAGGGACCCCGCTGGGGCGGGTGGCCGTGCCCTGAAGGAAGCTGCGGCCCCGGCGGAGCCCAGGCTGGAGCGAGCTGGCCCTGGAGGGCTGGGGCCCGCGGGAAGGCCCCGGGCTGGGGCCGGGAAAGCGTGAGGAGCACCTACTGTTAGAAATGTCTTTTATACATGACAAAGGACCATTTGCATAAGAAGCAACAGGTATCCTCAACAAAATATGACCTGACATATGACTAAAGTAATACTTCTTGAGTAGAAATTAATTCAAACTATCTCTGAGGACAGAAGCAAGTCCTGAAGGTGGTGACTTTATCCCTGGTGACAACCGAGAAGAGAGGTGCTGCTCCCTGCTTCAAGTAGGCCGAAGAAATAGAGTAGCGATAACGACTTCCTTTGGCTTTTTATTCCTGTTTGTTGAAAAGACTTTAATCAAAGGCTGAAAGAAGTTTGTAAACAAGATGTTCACATTGACTGAGATGTATCATAACCTACCATTACTTTAAATGGTAATTAATGAGCATTTTAACATTCAAAGTCCATTTTTTAATTTCTGTTCCTTTAAATGTTAATGTGAATAGTATAAGGATATTTTAATGTTACCAAGTAATCTCATCTCATTATTTAATCATCTGTTACAGAACATTAATTTTCTTAATGTGACAAATGTTGTACTCTCCTGTATTTGAAAAGTCACTTTTCATACAAAGAAAGTCCTAACAGACTCACCCATACACACACTATGTACTAATGTCATAATACAACTGTATCAATACCAATATAATGTAATAAAGCTGTCTTTGAAGCTTTTTTCACAGTATAATGAATGTAAACACATTAAAGAAGGGGTACATTTTTTCTTTTGTATTCACGTTTCTTCAGTTTGTAGCAAGCGGTATAAAATAATCTCTTGCCATAATTTCAGCCTTGTAAGAGTTGCATTTCGTTCAGCGGTCAGTTGTTCTTGTTGTGAGGAGCAAGCATGTTCTGAAAGAAACTGTTACAGTCCTAGCTGACACAGAAGAATACAAAATCAATAGCAAGAAAATGTGGGCGTAAATGAGACGGGGAGTAGTGAGGTGAGAAAGTGTGGTTTGTTGGCCTTTGGAAAGGAAGAAATCATTTGCACTGGACAAGACTGACAACAGAAAAAGTTGTAAGTATCCCATATAGCTGGGAAATTATATGGAACTCAATACTGTCAATAGGATGGGCGAGTTAGGAAGAAGGAAAAGTAGGAACTGGTTAACTAGAATTTTTTTGAATGAGAATATCAGTGTAAGGTTTCATATATGAGAAGATGGAAAGACAAGTGCTGGGTGATTTTTTAATTATTATTATTATTTTATTTTCTTCTATTAGTGAATCAAGGAATGTATTCTGACATTTTCCTTTCATCCCAGCCATAAGATCTGCTGAGAAAATACTTTTCTCTGTGGTACCCAAGATGGTTGTTAAACCCTTCAATTCTATTAGTTGTCTTTTATTTTTGAAGACAATCCTGATTTAGTTCATCCATTACACAAATAGGGGAAAGCTGTAATGGTTAATCAAATCTTTGAAGAGTGACAGTGAGCACTGTTGATTGAGACAGGTTTTCTACATATAACTACATCTGAATTAACTTATTTTTAAGAAAACATGCAATTCACAAAGTACAAAGGAAAAAAGGATGTTCTCATTTAGCATTTCCAAAAGCAAACCATTTTTACATCTGAAATAAAGTTGTGGCAGTGGCTTCATGTTTTATTCTTTGTCTCCTAAAATGCATTTTTTCCTCTGAGTGCCTCTTTTTGTGCTTTTTACCTCAAAAGGATGTGGCATGCCCTGGCATGCCACATAAAGAACTTTTAGGTGTTTAACACGTATGTAACTAACAAATACTTTCCTCTATAAGGACACCAAGCTCAGTGAGTAGTGTGTGTGTGAGATGAATTTTAAATGTGGGTCACGAGTCAGCTCTTCCTCCAGGCCCTGGAAGTTTCTAGGTGAAGGTCTTATCAGAGTTTTTTGCAAATTTCCTTTCGGGCTCAGCAGCATATCAATGAAGAAAGATGCTATGCTGTATCATTGTTACGTGATCTGAATGTTTTCCAGGTACCAAGGAGAATGTAGGAGAGGGTTAAAGCCATGCAATAGGACTGGGAAAAGAATTGAGCTCCATTTGAGCTTCAGACAGGAACTTGGTAAGAGTATCAAAGATAGAGTGAGGTGAAGGACTCTCTCCAGAACTGGTGGAGATTGATGCATACCTTAAACTGGGCACGTTGCTTGTAAACGGAAAAAGCTACCTTGTCAGGCAAAGAACTAGGAATAATGGAGGAGGGTACTGTACTGTTTTACTACTGTACTACCGAACTACCTGTTCTGAAGGACTTATGGAAAAATGAATCTGAGCTGCTTTGCTGTTTCCCAAGAATCACTTGCTGTTTAGATCACCTTGTGTCCTAGACCTCAAATACTGCTTACAAAGTAGCTGTAAAACCAAAGATTCCTTTGTGTTATCAGAAACTTCAAGAAGTGTTTTCAACACTTAAAAGAAATGAAAAATTTGTTTGAATTGTATTTTCCAGTATATTTATTCCATCTAGAACAGTAATTAGGATTGCTTTTTATGATCAGGCTTTTTATTTTATACTGCGTGTTTTGCACAGCTAAGTATTTCTGTGATGGAATACAGACACACAATATGCTTTTATATTATCCTACCACACAAAAGATGTTCAGCACTGTGATCCTAAAGGTGAGTCCAAAGCTTACTCAGTTTTAGATGGTTAAGTTGCATTTCCAGTCAACCATTCCTTCCTCATCTTCCTTTCCATCTGACTTCCCTCTCTTCCTTCTACTTTTATCCCCTAAAATGTAATAAGAAACGTTGCATTCTTTTTTTCTTTAATTAATGGAAAAAAGACTTCGCATGGATCAGTTGTCGCGACCCTCTCCTCAGCTACCCTGGGTAGGAGAAGCTGGGCCATGAGGTTCCTGAAATCCCCCTGGGGCAAATTAAGGTGAAATGACACCAAAGAATCTGTTACTGGCTTGTAATTCTTTAATGGGTGATTTTGGGTAATTCGAAAAAACGTGGTTTTTACTGCAATGCTGTTAATCTATGCCTTACATTAGTACAAGAGGTACAAAAGACAAAAGAATAAAACAAAGTGGGGATCATTTTCCTCTTCTTTGCTTGGGATGGCTTGTGGCATCTAACCCTTGCTTAGACACACCTTCTCTGCTTCCCGGGCTAAATAGCACGCATGCTCAGTCTGGTCCTCTTTTGAGTTGTTGGGTGTATTGAGTCTGTGGCCAGTGAGTCAGTGGTTGAGATCTGCCCCTGTCTGAATAGCCTTTTGTCTAAGAGTTCACGCCTTACCTCGCAGTCCGCCCTCTCAGTCCCTTTATCTGC
>VZTL01049603.1:0-33373 GCA_013400535.1 Scopus umbretta | reverse complement strand
CTTCAAGGCGATTTGTATTTCACTCAAAGATTTTCTTTTACACCATTAAGGGACTGTCCGATTTGGTAGAAACCAGTCTGCTTCCAGGGTTCTCAATACGTATGTTTAAGCAGAAATTAATAAATTAATTTTTAAGTCAGAGTTTGAAATGGGACTACAAATGCATTTGATGTAAGTGAATGAGTATGTACTCCTGCAAACAAGAACTTTCCTTCAGAACTCTAGGGTTTTCTTATAGATATTTAATTGACATTAATTATAATATGTATAAGATTTTCTCAAAAGCTATATACCTCTCTTTGCTTGAAGAACTAAATAAAGATTTTCCATTTTAAAATGCTAGAGGTGAAATATCAGTTAGGAAGCTAGTAGAGCAAGGTCTTTCTCAGTAATTCTGGAGGAGAATGTGTGAGACACAGTACATCTCACTCTGAAAAGGAAAACAAGGATGACCTCGTTTTAATGATCTGTGCTGCGCTCAAAACAACAAAAAAAAAGTTTGCAAACTTAGCTGCATTTTGAAAAGGAGGAGGACAAAATACTCTCTCTGCACAGTAGGAAGTTCCTCTGCCTTTCATATTTCTAATTCCAGGCAGCATGCTGTCTGCTCCAAAGAGCAAGAAAACAAATGCCAAGCTTTAATCAGAATTATATTGGCTGTGTAGGGACTTTCAGATCATTTGCCCATTCCTAACAATGTCATGCAGATTCCCTTCAGAATATCAATGCAGAGGCCTTTGCCCTTGCTGTGAAGAAAAGGTTGCAAAATACTGAAGATGAGCAGCAGGTCTGTTTGAGGTTAACATTCCTTTTCGTGATGAGGGGAGGAGGAAAGGGTAAAAGTTTCCCTCTAATTTAATTCCTTAATGAAACTAAGAATTCGAATCCCTGCAGCGTAGCACTAACCTTTTCTCTGGTGTCAAACAATTTTTTTTCTTCAAATACATCTTGGATAATGCTGTAGGCTTATGGCTATCTGAGGTTTGGCTTACAGGCCACTAATAAGACATACTGTACTGAATTTGACAGACCTTACACAGCTACCTTAAACAAAAATCTTTATTTCTGAAAATGCAGAACTGTTTTTCAAATAAGAAGTTTGATCATTACAACGTTTGTTTATTTCTTTAGAGAAAATTATAGGTTTTGGCTACATCAGTTCACTTTTAAAAATGGGGCAGAGTAGCAGTGGGTAAAATGGCAAAACTTCACTGATATCAGTGAAGTTAAATTGATTTACCTCAGTTTAGCAACCTGTTCAGAACAGCATTTGTAATGCTACTTTTGCTCAAGTAAAGCTCTGAAAAAAATTATATGTATTTTAAAACAGAAGATATTTCAATGTTTGCTGTGTCTTTTCAAATTATTGATAAATCTATTGATATATTTGTTTAAATTTCTTTAATATCAGATAATGTCTTGCTTTTAGCCACCCATGGGCTTTACCATAAAATGAAAACCAGTACTTACATTTACACTCATGGCACAAAATCCTTCAGTGTTCCTTTTTATGAAGAATAAAAATATAGGGTATTCAATGTAACATGGCTTTAGAGCAATATTAGCGCAATTTAATGAATTGAATTCCAGCACTTTTAAAGTCAGATGTTCCTGTCTTCTTCATTGTCCCTTACTGTCCCTAAAATCCTCAGGCTTTACCCCTCTTATTCTGGGCAAGAAAACATGTCCAGGAAGAGGTAGTCTTCAGGTGGGTGAGATACTTAGACCATCATAGTATTTGGACAGTAAGGCAGCTGGAGAAAGCACAACAAGGAAGCAAGCTCTGCTTATAACCTCTGGTTCTGAGGAGAAATGCAACAATTATGGGTGTGTTGGAAAGCCATTGCTGTATCTCCCCCCACCTTCCCCTAGTCTCCTGGTCAAAACTTATTCTAATTAGTCTATTTTTTTTAATGACCATTATATATCTATTTAGTTTATGTCAATATTACTATGGTTTAAATAAATTCTTACCAATGACATGTGTTAGTCAGCATGGCATAATAATAGGAAGTAATTATATCATTTGTTTACTTTTATTTTACAAGCTTTTCTTGAAAGAGATGTGCTCTGCTACGTAGTTAACTTGTATGTCCTTGCCAGAATGTCTTCCATTTTGAATTCTTCTTTCCTGGACATGACTAAACAGGTCTTCAAATTCCAGAATACATTTCATCAGGGCCTCTTACAGCAACATTCATTATAATGTGCTTTACTGTAAATACTACACTAGAAACACATTTCAGGAAGCATATAATACAATGGTTTATAATTGTTTTATAATAATTTCATCGTTTAATCTTTCTATTTTCTATTTTGCACTATATGTTCTGATACCAGTGTACCACTGTATTTGATTGTCCTTTGCATTATTTTTTTCTACTACCTTACTGGTCTTCCCATCCTTGTTCTTCTAAATCCTCATTTCTTCGTATAATAGCACTTCATGAGATATTCAGTCCCATTGTCTTTACATGCTAGCTTTGTACCTTTTTAAATCTTTCTATTTAACTTAAACTGAGAGAAAAAGATATCACTCAGTTCAAGGTAATTTTCTCTTACAAACCCTTTCATAATGTCCTAATGTATATACTCAGCCTAGAATAACACACCTCTTCCTCTTTTAGGGACTCTTTGCTACAGAAATTTGCTATTTTTCTTATCAAAGAATATCCAGGCTTTGTAATGATTATTCTTTAATCTATCTTTTTGAGAACTAAAGTCTCCCACAGTGAAATCATTCCTACTGTTTAAAATACCATAGAACTCCTTTATGCATAGTGACACACGGTCTCATCTTGTAGCTAGACAATTTACATGGGTAGTATAATTTTTACGGTTGCATATTAGAAGGTTGTTTACAAATAAAGATTGGCTGAAAGACAGCATTGAATGAATACTTAAGCTAAAGTCTCCTTCCTATAGTAAATTTTACTGTTTCTGCTGTATTTCCTTGGATCAACAAAATGGCTTGCTGCTTCAAATTTGTAAGAGGTTGACATGTTGCCATTTCGCTGGATATTACTAGAATTGATAATAACTGGGATTAAATTTTTGAATGCATGATAATACAAGTGTTAGGATTTCATATTATCAGCTAGGAATGTTAAAGAACTTCAGATCAAGTTTTTTACGTGTTCCTATTTCTTCTGTCCTCTAGGTACATGCTAACAACTAATTGCTCTCGGTCTTTCTTAAAGTGAAAACTGTCTACACATCTAGCTGAACTATTTGACTATGCCTTTTAGAGGGTAATAATTTTTTCATTGTGTGAAGCATCTAAGTATACATTCAAGATTTCATTGGCTTTTTCTTCCCATTTGTTATAATGCATTACATATTCCCACTCCATTTCAGCATCCTGCCTACATTGCTTAATCAATGGTGAGGAACTGATATGCCACAGCAGAAAAAGGCACAGAAGCACCCAAGGAACCACCAAGACTAGAACTGATGTGTACTAGCTCAGTCAATCATCCTTCTCCACCACTTGCAGTGAAGGAAATTCACAGGAGAGAGAAAGGTGTACTACTGTGAAAGACAGTGAGATAAATTCTTCTGAAACTGCCTAGAAACTCCATATTGGATACTCTTCATCTCTTCCCAGGTCAGCATAACGTAGGTCAGGGGTTGAAAGCTAAAGCTGTAGTATGGCTGTCTCCTTCCTGCTGAATGGTTGTTTGTTAGAAGACTCACAGTTGTGTTGTCGTCTTTATGTTTTTTATTTCTACCTTTATTTGTTTTCTGAGTTGTCCTGCATTATATGTTCCTACTAGTATGCCTAACACCCCTAAAATAATAGGAGACTAGTATGCCCCATGTGCATATGTCAATTTAACCATCTTTTAGGTATCATTTTCTCAGTATTTCTGTGCATAGGGCATGCAGAGAAGGAAATCAGAGTAAGTCCAGCAGCACACAGGGACCTTCCAAAAATCCATTTTTTTAATTAGCTCTATAATGTAATGTGAATGAGAAAGTTATGTAGATAGATATGTGTGAGGGATGGCTCAAAGGACACAAAAGTCATTAAAGTCCTTAAAGACTGTGCAGAAAACTAGTCTACAACTTCAAGGTTCCAAATAGTAGGTGAATTTTGATGTTTGGCAGAACTGTATTTTAAAGGCTTTATAGATATTGCTCCTAATTTTCAGAAAAAAAGTCTGAAAAACAAAATGAGTTTCCTTTTCAATATTTAAAAATCAAAAACATGGGTAAAATACATTCTCTACTTGTGGAAATATGTATGTGGATTCTTTGTGCAAAATATTGGGAAATGAAATACATATAACATTAGTAAGAAAGAAAAAAATAATGCAGCACAACTTGTTTGGAAAAAGTATCAGTTCCTTCCTTCATCAAACATCTAATTTTTCACTTTTCCTCTGAATCACAACTTATACACAGCTGTGTTTCTTAAATAACTATTTATGCTTTTGTAATTCATGAAAAAAAAAAAGAGTCTTTCAAAATGCAACAGTATTTTCTTATTTCTATCAAACAACACATAATCACTTTCATTGAGCTATTCAGAATATCTGAAGTATGCAATTTATACCTGTTCTGCTTTCTGTTCTTTTCTCAGTTTGTGACATCAGGATGTTCTCTAACGCATGGTATGTGGCACAGAAATATCTTACCTAGCAGGGATGAAGCTATCTTGGGAAATGTAAAGCCATGTTGGAGAAAGGGTTCTGTGTGAACTAATTGGCTTTAGCTGTGCTGTGCTGAGATGGCTAGACTTTTCCTAGAAATATTTACATCAGATGCCATTACACTACAGAGACCTTTTCATATATCCGTTGAAAATAAAAGAGGCGAGGCTCATTGTCATGGCAATCATATCTGAGTGTTTCTCAAGGGGAATTAGGCATATAAATAAGAACTTACATGCCTAAATATCTTTCTACACTTGGACCTTGGCCTCCTAAATTAGTTTTCTAATTACAGTTTCACTGAGGATACTTGGCATGAGGCATAAACAGATTAAGTATTATGTTTGTCAGAGGCCTCCTGAAAATACCTTGATTGATCAGGTGATAAACTAAAGAAGTTATAAGAAAATCAGACAATGCTTCATACTAGAATACACAATGTTCCTGATAATATATTCTTAAAGCTCATCTGTCCAGGTGTTCTTCACACACATTTTCCTTTACTCCCCACCCCATTTTTTTCTATCAGAGGCAGTAAAATTAAGGTTATTACAAAAAAAAGGAAAAAAAAAATTGCTTATGATCACTTAGATTTAACTGTTTTACACAAGAGAAGAGTTTTCCTGTGTCTCATCATAAAAAGCTTAAACCTGCTGTTGCATCTCTTGCAACCGACCACCTTCGGCTGAGGTAGCACGGAGGCCTCACACCCCGCCTCCGGGCCAATGAGCACTGACACCAATATGAGGATGCTGCAAATGGCGTTTATTAATAGGTTGCATAGCAATATATACTCCGCTGCCTTTCGTTACCGCCCATAAGCTATACGTCACGAGGGGTAGGAATACACATGTCAAAGGGGGAGGCCCCTGTTCTTTCCGTTACATCGCGTGATTTTCTGACCGCTATCCCCTACACCTGCAAATATTTGCTACTCACCATGGGTGATTACATTATTTTGAAAGAGAAATAAAAATGAGTAAAGTTACTCATGTGTAAAAGAACTTACAGGCATAAAAACTTAATTATTAAATCATGTCAATTTCCCTTTCTTTCACTTAAAATTGAAATTATTGCCTTTTTAAATTGGTGTACAACATACTTTTTTTTTACATTCTCAACATCAACTGTTCTGTTGCTCTTAGATGTTAGGAGCACAGGTGAAAAAATTCAATACTATTTGTTGTTTTATTGGACTAGACCATAGTGACCATCATATGTTGCATGCTGTCTTACATTTTGCTTGTGTTTCCTGATAGAACATTGCTAGATGCCTACCACAAATATACGTTATGTTATCTTTCCCTGATCTGCACGGTCTGATTTTTCTTCTGTAGCCATCTACCAGGCCAAAGAGCATAGTTTCTTTCAAAGAAACATACGTCATCTGGCACATGTTTCCAAACTGTTGGAGTCCTCTCTTTCTCACATCAGTGAGAGATGGAGTTTTCTTTTCTTTCTTCTTCCTTGCCTAATCTCTTTGAATGTTTGTTGTATTTCAGAAATTGTCTTATCAATGGATTGCATGCAGCTGATGTGGTAAGTGGTGATGACTTAGCCTGTAAGCCTAGCCTTCTGTTGCTTTGCCAGCTCTGTTCTCTGATATCACAGGATTCTCGTCTCTCACAAGTCTGCTACAGATCCATGAATATTGCATATACAGGGTCTAGTAGGGCTATCCATCCAAAGTCTGTCCAGTGTTTCCTTGGGTTTAACAGGTCTTTGCTGTCCAGCAAAAAAGTTCCCTGTGATTCAGTGAAAACCTTCTCTAAGACTGAGAAGGTTTACTGTGTGGGTCATTAGACGTCTCTTCTGGACCTGAAACTACAGAGAAAGTGTATTAAAGACTACTGTAGTTGAATAAAGAATTTTCTTATAGAGTAGGGGAAGATCCAAGTGCTTGGGAAAAATAAGCTTTGAATTAAAAGTGAATTTTATAAATGGGGGTATGGTCTGAAATTGACATGATGAAATTCAGTGAGGGTAAGTACTATATTTTTTAAGCCAGCCTCGCTTCCCGTCCCCAGCAAATACTAAATTTAAAATGGAGAGGGAAATCCTTCTAGGACGGAGGAATAACTGATCTGGGAGTTTTATCTGTTCGTGAATGGTATTTGAGGCAAAATGACACAGTTGCAGAGACAGCAAACATCATCTGGGATCTAACCAGTGCCTTATTTAAGAAAAGAGAAATAATTGTTCTTTTAGTAGTTGTCTGCCTTACAAGCACCATGGCAATATCTTTAATAGAGACGTTTATAAGGTAATCTTCCTAGGATGACAGAACGGGAGAGGTAGAAATAGGAAAGGTGAGAAGCAGCACAATGCTGGTCTTCACACAGTAAACTGTCATTGTGTTACAAAGTATTTTTCTTATCATCAAGAAATAATTAACTTGATTTGCTGTAGAATCAATAATTTCAGAAATTGGGAAAAAAAATCTTGCAAGGATAGCTAAAGAACAGAACAGAATACCTTCGGAGGTTTCAAAAGACAGACTAGACGTAGACAGTATAGATTAGAACAGAGTACTGGCTGGATTGCTTTGTAAGGTCTCCTCAAACCCTGTAAAATACAGTTTCTATAAATAGTCTAGTCACTAATGCCAATGGTAGTTTCATCAACAGTTTGACTGATAAATTAATCTAAATGCAATTAAAAGTCTCCTCTGCATGCCAGAGAGATACATACAGCAGCTATGTATCATTATCTTCTTTTTACAGAGAAATCAAAGTAAAGGATGCAAGACAGTAAATGTCTGCAAGACAGCAAATTATGACTTTCCAGAACTCAGAATCTAGTCACCTTACTTTCTTCTATGTGTGAGAGTGAGTCACTGCTTAACAATGTGATTCAAGGGACTTGTTGCCATAACCATACATTTAACCATAAACTCTCTCAACCGTGGAGATGGTTAAAAGATATGAAGATAATGAGCTAACAGTACTGGTTTCATTAAACCTCTATGGAGCTATTGTTCTTACTTGTCTGGGGGCTTTTGAAAGGCCCACCTAATAAAACTGAAGATGACAACAAAGTGTTTTAAGAAAATGGGAAGAAAAATGACCTCCTGCATTTGTGGCACTAAAAGTCCTTATTTTTGAAAGCAGTTGTATACTGGAAAGAACAGCTGGGATGACATCTCTTGTCCACATTTGGAAGCACGAATGTAAAATACACTGCTTTGCCAAAGATAGTGTTTAACAGAAAATGGTTTGTTTACTGCTTGGAAAACTGACGATTTGACTGAATCAACATGATGCCCAAATGATGCCTCCAGAATTTGCACCTGCTTGTCCTGTTTTGATGAATGTGAAACTATGCAGATTAAGCATTACCAGGTGTACTGCAGGAATGCATATGCTCAAGCACTCTGTTTTTCTTCTTCTTCTTTTCTCTTTCCCTTAAATCAGATTTCACAAGAAGGTTGGATTTTTTTGAAGAAACCTGACAGAAGAGTTCACATCCCATCTCTTTTGCTCTGATAATTGTGCATCGCTGTAAGTTCTGCAGCCATCTTTCCTTCATTTTAGTGCTCTAAATTACTTGTTCAAAATACCACTTTTTCTATGTGACTGCAAAGAACACGATACTTTCTTTCCTCTCTACTGAAGAGCTAATAATGAGAAAATATTATGTCTGTCTTTGGCAACTAGAAGCCCCTAGAGAAATCTGAAGAGCTGTTTCCAGAAGCATCTCATTACTAGTGGGAAACGTTATCATTTTTAAGTTACTCTAAGGTTTTTATTTCTCTTGTGTATGTGTGTATATGTATGCATGTCTTTTCTTTTTGAAGTCCAAATTAAGTTTGAAACATTTGTCATTGAGTACAGCACTAAATAATGTCCCAGAGTCAGTACCTTCCACAGAAACCAACAATCCTTGTCTTCCTGGTTTTAGAAATAACTTTTCCTTCTGGAATCAATAACCAGTGTCCGAGTGAAGTGTTTTCTTTCCAAGCTTTCAGTTTTCACTAATAAATTAAGACAAGCTGGTCTTTTCTACATTAGGATTATAGGGACCATTTCTAGCTCAATGATGAACTGGAGTTGATTTGAGAGTTGAAGAACAAGATCTATCGATCTATATTGATTTCTGTTGAGATATGCATACACATAGATGTATATGTGTGGAATGGAGTGTTGAGGAAAAAGAAATTTCAAGTAAAGGAGTGCATCCATACATTTTACCTGGACCTGTGCTAAGTACTCCATGAGTGGACAAAGAAGCTACCAAACAGGCAGTTCAATTCAGAAAATAGGATGTTGTTAAAGCAGGTGAGAGAAATAAGTCATTTATCACTGAAATTTGAAATCTTCACTAAAATTTAGAATTCCTTGGCTCTGTCACATCACTGGAAGGAAGGGGATGTGAATGTCTCTATCACAGGAACTCCATTTCATGGAAATGGGATATACTAAACCTGCTGCCACAGCAGAAAATGTGGGACAAAACTTCATCACAAAGTAATTCCTACCTATTAATAAATGCATAAAGGCACAGATGCTTAATACATTTACAATGGTCACTGCACAAACAGAGGTTGCTGACCACAAAAATGGATAGGCTCCTCTACTTAGCATTCATTAGGCCATATCCACAACACTTTTTCTAGTTTTAGACTCCTGACACAAGAAAGATGTCAACAAATTGGAGTGTATTCAGCAGAGGGGCCTCTGGATGGAGGCAGTAGGAGCACTTGCCCTCTGGGGAAAGGCTGAAAGATGGGGACTGTTTCAACCTGGAGCAGGGATGGCTTTGGATGCACCTAACAGCAGCCTCCCATATGCCTGCAAGGGGGTTATCAAGAAGATGGAGCCTGGCCCTTCACAACTGTGTGTGGTGAGAGGAAGAGGGACAATGGGTGTAAACTGACACAAGAGATGTTCATGCTGGATACCAGAAGAAATTTCTTCACCTTGAGTACAGCCCAGCAGTGGAACAGGCTGCCCAGAGAAGCTGTGCAGTTTTTGTCTTTGGAGGTTTTCAGCAGCTAATGGGACAAATGCCTGAGCAAGCAGGTCTGACTCGGAGCTGGCCCTGCTGTGAGCAGGAGGTTGGACTAGAGACCTCCTGAACTCCCTTCCAGCCTGAATTTTCTGTGATCCCTCAACTCTGAAAATCCCATTTACTGACCAGAACAATACAGATGCTATAAATAAATGTGAAAGCCATGTTCGTGTGTGTCTTTGTTGAGTAAGATGCACAAGGATTGAGAATTAAACCTTGATAGATGTCCTTTTTCAGCTTTGCATGAAAAAAATGTGTCTTCTATAAGGAACATTACACAAGCTGCTAAAGACATTTATGAAGATGTCTTTTTTTGTTGTTTATTTTTCATTCTGAAACATGAAAAACAGGAAATCATCTTGTGGCTGCTCTGCTGTGAACAAGTTTCTGTTATTTTTCTTAAAGCTCAGAAGTAGGAAGTAACAACACTAAGGATCAAAGGTACAGTTACCTATAACAAAGCAAAAATCCCAAGGAAAGAATGCTAGTATGGCTAAATCTTAAGAGAACTGACTACAGCCTTAATCGTGTAGAGCATAACAATAAAAAAGCTTTCTTTCTTTTACTAAAATAATGTCTTTATTTAGTAACTCTTCTGTTTTGTAGTTTCAAAATCCCTCACCATTCTTTCCAAAGAGAGACTGTTCCTCACTGAGGTCTCATCATGTTTGTTTATGTGGGTTTTTTTCAGAATTTTTATGCCAGAGGTCTGAGAACTGTGCCTAGAGGTGGAAACACTAACAGTGACTGTAAAGAGCCGTTGCTGGTTGGAAAGACATTGTAGGCTTTTGTTTTGGCAAGTATATTCCTGTAACCTAATTCTCTTTTTTCTCTTCTGTTTAACCAACCACAGCAAAGTCTCTTAGGAGGTATGATTGAATCTGATACGGGACAAGTGTCTGTTTTATTTTCTTTTCCGCTGGTAGACACTGTAGGCAGCCTGTGTCAGACAGAACGGAACGTACAGAGTTCTGACAGCTCTTCTCCATCTTTTCTTCCTTTCCTGAGGGCAACAAGGCCCACTGAGGATCCCCTGACCTAAACTGTCCACTGAATATTGTCCATTTGCACTGAAATAGAAGGCAAATAAATACTGTAACTCAGAGATTTCTTTTAACATTTATTCAAAAATCCCTTTACAGAACTATTCTTGCTTTGAGATTTGTTTTTCTGAAATGTGGGCAAGGTGTCTGTAAAACCAAGAGTTCCAAATTGCTATCTGTCACAGTTTCTACTGACTACAGGAAAAAAGAGATGTGCTTCTCTTTCACCCACATTCTAATTAATCCCCAGTACATTTGCTTGGTTTGGCTGAAAGTGGGTCAGTTCATGGATGATTTTATGTATAAATCATAGACTGATGTATTCACAGGTTTTGTGCAGGTTGCAATCTTTGACTTGTGAGTCAGATCTTTTGGCAACATGCTTGCAAAACTGCCAAACCAGCAAACAGATTTCTGAAAGCAGAAGTTGAAATAAAAATTATGTATTAGTGCGATCAACTTTTTGAGGTTTTCTTTATCCTTTATTTCTTGTGTATAGCACAAAAAAAATTGTCTCAAAAATTTATATTGATGTAAGAATATTGAATTTTAAGTATAATCATAACCTGAAAAGTTATTATGTGTTGATCAAAAAATGGTAAGAGACATGCCATTTTCATTAACTTAGACCATTTGATTTCCTTTTTGGAGGTGCTAGTAGCCATGTGAGAAGTTAAGTTCCAGTAATAATACAATCATTGCAATCATCTGATGTGACTTCAGTGGAAATATTAGTGATTATGTAGTTAATAAGAATTATAAATAAGGTTTTAATATAATTCAACCAAAAACTCCTACCCAAAGTCAGAAAATCCCTGAGAAATTGGTATGTAGAATAGGTACAATAAACCACAAAATATATGTTTTGATTTATTCTGGAGTTCTATCTTTTGTCAGCCATCCCATCCCTATTGATCACATTGAGGGTAAACATGGTAAATAAGGTAAAAAGCTAGATTTTTGACTGAAAGCACCTGTTTTGATTCTAGTGATACTTCTTTTTTACCTTTATTAAGTGTATTTTTGACTTTCTGTAATAGTTACATAGTAGTTGCTTGGAGATTAACACAAATAATGTCTAAATTGACGTATTTAGGTTCAATACAATCTGATGGTCAATAGTGGGGTTTGGATGTTATCTTGTCAGTCTTAAAGCCAGAGCTTTTATTTATTTATGTATTTCTTTATTTTAAGCAGCTTATTGAGTCTGCAGGAAGTCTAAACTGCTGTCCTATAACCACAGCCTAAATTCTCTGCTCTTCCATGATTTATGTGTTGACAGTGTTTTCTCCCACAGGAACAAGGATAGGCTACATCAGAATACAAAGTGTCTTCTGTGTGCCCAAAATGCCTTTTCCACTGCCTTTCCATATATGTCCACATGTAGAATGTAATACAGGAAAGGTCATTAATGATGTAAAGTCACCAGGGCTGGTAGGGTTTCTCAGTACTGCCATCGTTGGTAGATTTATAGAGGTTATGTCTATCTTGTTGTAACAGCAAACCAGACAAACATGTCTTAAACCAGTTAGTTAAAATCTGAGCTATTATCCATCTTCTTGGGCAGGCTGTAAAGCCTGCTTTGAAGCCCAGCCTGTTAGGCTTCAGGTATATCTCTTCAATCTGCAGAAGAGATGTGTCCACTGAAGTTTTTGTCAGACACTTTAATGACACACTTGAAAGTCCCATCTTGGGAATCTGGGGACTTTGTGTCATAAACAATGTACTAGCCCTGACAAATACATTACACCCTATTTCCATGGGTTTGTGCTTATGCATATATATACATATATATATGGGTATAGGCTGAGATGACTTTCAGGCACCCAGTAGTTTTTTAGATTTGTACCCCAGTTAATTCTCTGTCTTAAATCATTTGGGAGAGAAATCAACACAAATCACAGCAGTGTAGAGATTTTAGTTTATAAATAAAGGTCAGAGCACAATATCAGGTTTTATGAAAACTTCATATAAAACCACTTTCATCTGATGAAGGAAAAAAACCACTTACGTACCTTTTTTTCTCAGGACTCAGAAAATTATATATACTTGTTACTGGTAAATCTTTATTAATTTAAACCACATCTCTGGACATTCCAGACTGAAATTTGTTTCATCATGAGTACCTATAAATTTTCATGTCCAGTACACAACATAATGCTTGTAAAGTAAATAAAAAATGCTAATGAGGTAGTAGCTATCTATCTACCCCACACACTGACATTATTAAGCTGCAAAATAGGTAATAAAAAGTTATTCTATTTCAAGTACCATTTTTGGAGGAAAACCATGTAAATGTTGATGCATGGAGAATTAAAATAAATTAATCTGATAATACGAGTGAATTGAACAAGCTGTGCAATATAAATATTTTAATCACTTCTTGATCCAGAAGTACTTCATCTACAAATGAGCAATTACTTTCTACCTCATGGGAGTTGTCTCTAATTATGAGGCAGTCTAGTTGGTGCTATACAAAAAGTACATGTAAATATCAAGCATCAGACCCTTGAATTTGTCATTTGTAATATGAAGAGCATTTTATATCCCTTTTTGCAACCCTATTTGTGTTTTACACTAGTGATTTTATTTGCTGGTGTTTTTAACCTGAGCAGACCAGTCATTATCAACCTTTCATTTAATCTGTGGACATGGAAACGCTTCCCAGTGGAAGTTCAAAAGTATACCTATTAAATTTAAGCATAGGCTTGCTTTCCTCAGGTCCTTGTAGACTCAAAACCGTCCCACCAATGGTTTAGGCCTGAGAACTATAGGTTAAAAACAATTCTGCATATAAAACTGTATTATTATATGTTGTTTGTTATACGTGGCATATGTATGCCACTATTCTTACTAAAATCTTAATTAGGTTATTGTGCACTGAGTTCCCATAGCTGTAGCAAAGGGTATTGGAATTGGTGAATGGGATGATGTATACAAAAGGAGACCAAATAGTTTTGTGTAGCACAAATGCTTGTGGTGGTGTACTATGCTGGGCATTCTTTATTTGTGGGGAAGGAAGTCATGTCATGTAGCAGCAACAGCCTAGGTAGTTTCAGTAGGTGTCATTTATGCATTATTTTTGTTGTCTTATAGTTGAAAATTAAGGACTTGTGTTCACTTGCTGCTGATTGTCTCACTTTATTGCAGTCTGCTCTGGAAACATGAAAAATGGGTTGAGAAACCTGGAGGCAGAATTGTTTGTGTCTCAATTACTAATGTCTCCTTAAAGAAGGGAATCAGACTTTCTGGTGTGACACATAAAAAACATTGATTTTATATACCCTAGGAGTGAAACTCATATGTGCTTTTGAGGCAAAACCTTAGTCCACATCCCATTTCAATTTTATATAAGATATATTTGAATAGACTAACTCATATTCAAACAGTGTGTATGCTTTAGGGGAAAAAAAGAAGAAAAGGAAAAGAAAAGCTTCCCTGGGTCATTTCAGAGAAGTGCTATTCATCCTATGGCTCACTGTTGTAATAAAAAAGTGAAACAGAAGAAACTGATTGATCTGTTAAAAGATATGAGGTGCTGTGAAATATGTGTTCTGGTTTTGCTATCTTTCCAGCAAATGTCAATTAAACATAAAAAATCATGCTTCCAAATATCACCAGAGATGGTAATTACCACATATCTGTCTTCCACACAACTCTAAATTTCCATAATGTACCCTTACTGACAGTGACAGGAGGAAGAGTGCCATTATTTGTATCAATGGATGAGGAACAGTTCTTAGAATTACTTCACATGTACTTTGCTGAATTTACTGCTTCTGCTACAAAAAACCCAATTGTTTCCTGAGATATTTATTTCCAAGACCCTGACTTTGATTTTACTCTAGTGATATCCTATGAGGAATCATCTTCATTTTCTTCTTTCAATTTCAATCCAGCCTATTGAAGAAATACTGCTTTGCTGAAGCACATGGTTCTTTTGAGATGCAGATGAGTGACAAATGGTAGTTTCTAAGTTGATCTTTATATCTTTGGGATTTCTATTTGGCTGGGTTCAAAGACTTCCATCACACTGTAATATTGTTTTGTAGAAAAGAGACATGGAAACCTCTGAAATATGAATCAAAGTGTCAAAATGCCCTCTGGGAGCTATTCTGTGAGTGGAGTACATGTTCGTACAAGGGATTAACCTAAGTGCAAAAGAATGGGCAGCGCTACAAATAGATAGGAATGGACAAGGAGGAATGGAAAATGCAGAATGAGCACAGGCTCACTTTCACACATCCTGCTCACTTGTAAATATGATTTGTTTACAAACAGTAATGAAATTCCAATAAAAATAATCTGAAAAGATTTCAACTTGTTAATGGGAAGAAGCTGGCACCTGAAAGTGTAAACAAACATGTTTCCAACTGAACATTTTGTATTCCTAAATGAATGTCTTTGAAAAGCCTGCCTCTATTTCCTTCAGTGAAATAAATATCCTTGGAATATGGAACTAACAGTCCAAAAGACAATATAATTAATAGATTATAATTATTAATATTAATAGATTTTAAATCAGTATGGCTGTCTTTAGTTTAATCTTTTAAAATGAAATCTACTTTCATTAAGTATGAGATGATTTTATTTTTCCTATTGCTTGCAAAATCATTAGTGGATCTTACCAGCATTATTTATTAAGCTGCATCTTAAAACTTTGAAACCATTTGTAATTAGAATTTACCTATTTGATGTCTTGGGAAATTAGTTATAATAATGAAGCAATTTACCTGAGTATCCCATGTATATAATGTCATTCATTGATCTGTTAATAACAGACATGTTAGTTAACATGATAAATAATTTAGGTTTTGTACGTTAAGTGACAAAAGACTTAATTTTAAGAGGTCCTGCTGCTCCAAGTTTACTACACTATGCCAGGTATCATTAAATAAAATAAGCATATGACTTAATTCAATCGAGAGATCAAAATATTCATAGCTAAATACACAGTTTTTACCTTCTCAACCTAGAGCTTTGATAGCTAAATTCCAGTCAGTCTAATGGATTTCTTCTTGTAAATCTAAAGTTTTGGCTTTAATTTTTATATTGTTGTGTTCTCTTGCGTCCTGTCCTTCCACATGATGAGCCATGGAAGTTAAATATGAAAAGCATCTATCAGTTCAGTCTGTCCTCTGTGCCAGTGGAAAAAGGCCAGCCTGTCAGTACTTTCTGTAGTTCATTAAAGAAGTGAGAGGTCTTCTGTCTCTTTTTTCAGAGAGTTTATTGAATAGATAGGGCTGAAAATATGGTTTGTTTCTTTTATTATTAAATAATCAATGCCAAAACCTGCCTAACTATATCTACAGCCGTATCCATATTTATATTGATATCTATAGGTAGACACACATAAAAGATTTATGTAGCCACCTTGCTGGCTACAGAAACTAGAACATGCTGCATCCATTAAAGTGTCTGTTCAGGACTCTGGGCTTTCTTTTTCCAAAGTCTTCTATGAGGTATGCTACCTCTTGACACTTACACAGTATGACACCTCTGCGCTCTCAAAATACAGACATGGGTACAGTGTATCTGTTCATTTTCATGTAACATTAATCATTTGAAATGAGTTTAAGTTAGTGTAGCTGCGTATACTTATCTCATATGAAAATCTAGGCGAGGTAGTAATAAAGTGGTAAACAAGTGGTTCTTGTTGTTAGGCTCCTAAGGATGTATTGTTCCCTAGCAATATGAAGGTTACCTGGTTGTTCTTTGTAACTCTGAGACGCATTCACCACATTAGGATTCGTGACTCCTGATTAAGGCTTAGATTGTAAATGCTTTCTGGAAGGAACTATTCTCTTATTGTGCATTATGCATGTTCCTGGCGCAATGGACTGCTGGTCCATCCACAGTGCTCCTCATACCTTCTGTCATAGTCCTGAAGCAACCCCTCCTATTAGCACTGTACTGGGGCTGGTTGAAGTGGAGTTAATTTTCTTCACAGCAGTCCATATGGTGCTGTGTTTTAGACTCTTAACTCTTGTTATTGGTGTTTTAAACAGATAACTTTTGCTTCTTTGCAGTTTTCATGGTACAGAAAGGCATTCTTCCATACATATATTATCTCTGCATGATCAATCCATTATCAGAGACTGGAGGAAGTGAATTTGGTTTTGTCTTTACTACTGAGTAAAATCCTTACCCTGAAAAATAGGTTAGTAAGTTACTTCAATTTACAATTAATCATAAGACCTCATTGGTGTCTCTATACTGAGCATACCCATAATTCAGATGAATAGAAGGAATTTTAAAGAACAAATATGTATTGTTTTTTTTTTTTAAAAAAAAAAAGTTCATGTGTGTCTTTTTGTCACTGTCTAAAATTGTTATATTTCTTCTTGCTGGAAAGATAAACTTAGAGGAAAAAGGAGCCAAATTCTGCCTTTCTTGACAGTGTCACCTTTTGTCTCTGCAAATGTTTATGTCATTCATGTGTCTTTTTATGACTTTGTTTCTCTCTTTTTTTATCATGGGTATGTATGGGAAAATTTAAGATAGTGAAAAGTATCTTTGTCTATAGGAGAAAATTGCAGCTACTGATTTGTGCTGTGTAAATGACTAAAGGCAAGATGATGGCAATGCAGAGTAACATCACCTTTTCCCTGGGCTGTATGAGCCTGTGGCACCATCCTGTGAATAGTGTGGTGTATTTCCTGTCACACTCGAAAATCCACCTCAGAACTGGTACACTAAGATATTATTATGTAGTACCTTCCTCCATACCTTTTCTTAGAAAATTTGTTTTCTACAGGTTTTAGGATGGAGATGAACTCAGATTTATTATCCACTGTCTACTGAAAATTACAGTGTACAAAGAGGGTGTTTATTATTTATTTCTATACGCATGCTTACCTTTTGATTACATAAAATCCAGCAAATCTCTGTAAATAAGAATTACTCATCTCTCCTTTATCTATTTTATAACTAGTTCTTAATTCCATTGTTTGACTAGTAACCTCTAACCTTCTGCCTCAATGCATTGAGTTTTGCTTTTGTTACGACTTTTTTTTGTTACGACTGGACAAAGGGCAGGTACCTTTGAGACTAAAGCACTGTGTATGGCACATGGGAAGAAAGAGTAGGAATTAGCAAAGCAAGGTATCTAAGATACCTACTGAGAATAGAGGTGTTACCATCGAATTGTAGAACAGTGGGGAAGAGAGGCTTTCTTTTTGGTCATTTTCATTTGCAAGGGACTCTTGGAAAAACAAGAATATAAAGTTGGCAGAGTCCTTAGTCTATAGAGGTAGAGGTGTTAAGGTAATTTAAATTCCCTTGCATGATCCAGCTGCTACTTGCTACATGGAGTTACATGTGGTTTTTGTTAAGCAATATCTGTAAATCCTAAATGATTAAGTGTTGAGTAATTTGATAATTTCTTTTAATTTTAGACCATTGGCTAATTAAAGTGATAGCAAATTGTTTCTGATAACATATTAATTACTTCCTTGACAAACTGGAGAAGTTGAATATTAGATGCCTGTTCATGCAGGCACTGTAAGCAACAAATAGTCTGATCAAATTCAAAGATAATATTATGGAAATTAAAGTTGCAAAAATAAAAAGAACTTTGGATTCACTTGCCAAGCCTTTTGGTCTCCTGTAATGTAACTCATAAGAAAAGAGGAAATTCTGTGATCTTTATCACAGTGGAACTAACTTCCCTAGGAAAGACAGACAGTTTAAGCCTTTATATCTCATCAGTGAGATAAAGCTACATATGGTGATAACTCTTTTTCTGTAGAACTCTGTGAGGTCAGTGTGACCTGGTGGCAAACAGGAATCTCAAAAAAAGCATTTTATTTTCTATACAGATAACAATATTTTCTTTAATTTTTTCTCCCTAGTAAAATGAAAATGCAGAAAGAAAATTTCAAACTACTGCATTTCTGTATATTCAAATGAGTAAAGAATAACCACAAATAGACAACCTTTTCAGTTGCTTTAAATTGGGGGGGGATTTAAACTGCATTGCACTTTATTTTAAGAATAAGTATTTTCCAGCACCACTAGGTGTCATTATATCTATTATTAATTCCTGTATAATAGCTCTTCTCAGTACCTAGCAGACAAAGTTGATGACTTAATCAGCTTCATCAAAATTTCAGTTTAAAAAGAAAAAAAAGAGGTAAAAATATAAGGCATTATGAAATTGCAGAAGTTAATCCCCAAAAGCTCAGTTACAAAGAAAATAAAGAATTTTATAATATCAGAAACTTAGAAGTTTAAAACTCTCATTTCATTAACTTCAGTACATTTCCTCTTGAATACAGTGGTGCCTTCTTTTAATCTTCATCTGATACCTCCCATTACTGCATATTACGTCAGTCAGATTCACAAAAGCACACAGACACATAGCAAAATGAGCTTTACATTCTGAAGCATAAAGCAGCGACCTGAACAGGACTGTTAATCCTGGAAGTAGCTTCTCATGGTAAGCACATTCCCTTTGCTCTAAACATCTGCAACATACATGCATATAATTATACAGCTGTTCTTGCTGAAATATTTGTCTCCAGGTTGTGCTCTTCAGTGCTCCAGCGATACAACAGAACTGTGCCCAAGTGCTTTGATGACATCAAGCTACTAAATGTGTTTAGCACCTACCTAAGATACTAACAGGACTTGGTTCCCCAGCTGTATGACTGAATACCTTTGTGTCGTTTTTTTTTCTCTTTAGAGAAAATTGATGTTGAGGTGGTATTTCTGTTTTTTGTATGATAGAGGACACATCAGGCACACGTTCAAAACCTGATGCAAGACATTGCAGGCCCTTCTCCAGCTACAGAAACTCACAACACAGTGGTTTCACTGTCAGAAGCATTCTTTAGCCATTGGACTCTATGCTAGGTGAGCTGGGAATAATTTCCATCTTTTGTATGGGTGACTACAGAATCCAAAGGCTGTAAGGGAGTGCAGGAATCAGTTAAGCATCTCTAATTGGTTAGAATATAAATTTCTTCCTGGTCTCCAGGATCTGTGCCTCAGAGCTATCTAGGTGTGTTTACCAGCTGTTGGCTGAAAATCTAGAATCTATCTTGGTGATATTCTTCCCTAGGCACCTTCTCACTCAAACACTCCTTTGTCCTGGTTTCAGCTTAATTCAGAGTTAATTTTCTTCCTAGTAGCTGCTATAGTGCTATGTTTTGGATTTAGCATGAGAACAATGTTGATAACACACTGATGGTTTAGTTGTTGCTAAGTGGTGTTTACACTAGTCAAGGACTTTTCAATTTTCCATGCTCTGCAAGGAGCACAAGAAGCTGGGAGGGAGCAGAGCCAGGACAGCTGACCCAAACTGGCCAAAGAGCTATTCCATACCATATGGCATCATGCTCAGTATATAAACTGGGGGGAGTTAGCCAGGGGGCAGCAAGCACTGCTCGGGACCTGGCTGGGCATTGGTCAGTGGGTGGTGAGCAATTGCATTGTGCATCACTTGTTTTGCATATTTTTTGTCATTATTATTATTGTTATTGTTATTATTATTATTTTGTNGTTTAGTTTGGAGAGGAGGAGGTTGAGGGGAGACCTTATCGCTCTCTACGACTTCCTGAGAGGAGGTTGTGGTGAGGAGGGTGTTGGTCCCTTCTCCCAAGTAACCAGCGATAGGATGAGGGGTAATGGCCTGAAGTTGGTTTAGATTAAGGAGGTTTAGATTAGATATCAGGAAAAATGTCTTTACTGAAAGAACGGTGAAGCATTGGAACAGGCTGCCCAGGGAGGTGGTGGAGTCCCCATCCCTGGAGGTATTCAAAAAATGTGTAGATGTGGCACTTCGGGACATGGTTTAGTAGACATAGTGTTGTTGGGTTGATGGTTCGACTAAATGATCTCAGAGGTCTTATCCAACCTTAATGATTCTATGATTCTATAAGAGCCTTACACCAGAACCTCTTGACTAATTACATAAATATGCCTTACAGGGACAAAGATTTCAGATAATACAGGATCTAGGACTATTTACTTAAAATTCAGCAGAAGTTTAAAGGTGGCCACTGGGAAAGTGAAATAGTCAAATAATGAACTTGTTCAGAGAAACCAAAGCGCTCCCCCCTCCCCCATATTTACAGTAATTTAACATACTTATTTGTCTCTCTTCTGCAGTGATTCTGCCTTTAAGTGAATTTAACTAAGTGTACTAATTATGTTATCTTAAGTTTTTATTTCAAAAGCCAAAGCTGTCTAAACTCCCAGTGTGAGGAATGTGGAAGGTGACATTTCACTAATGACTGCTCTGAGAAACTGACAGAGATTGATAGAATGTTTTTTAAAGATGTCCCCATGAGAAGCATCTCTATAAAATGAAAATGACACTGAAACTTTTAAAAACTAACTCTGTGTTGTGTAAGTGCTTTTGTTTGCAAGAAAGAACTGGGATAGAGAAGCACTTTAAGGTGATTTTCCAAATGTATGACATATATTATTTGTTTAGAAATGTCTTCAAAGAGTGTTTCTAAACAACAGTTTTACACTTACTGAAAACTCACTGAAAACTCTTTTTCACTGCCCTGCATACCAGAAACATGTACATTATGGACCAGGCTGTGCATTATCAGCTCAAAGAACAAATACTGAACGAGGAACTCGCTGTGCAGAAACCTTCAGACTTCAGTATGAGCAGGTTCATACACCACACCCCTGATGTGTATTGGAAAGGTACCTCTTAATCTGTTTTTCTTAATTGAATTATCTCACTATAGATACTAGTAACCTCAAGGTTTCATTTGCACAATGATTCCATTTAGGCTCTGGTTTTCTGCAGGAAATATAAGGACCAGGAAGCTTCTTTAGGTTCTCCCCATTGCCCACCTTCCTCAGTCTGGCAGGCACAGCTGCCAAAGGTGACTGCACTGCAGTCTGCATTTCAGAACCATGCATCCACATTTCAGGCATTCCATCATAATGAAATCTCTCTGTAGCCAGTGACCAAACAGGCGAAGACACTGGTCCATCCTTGCTTTATGTAGAGAGCAGGAGCAGTTCTGAGGACCTGGGAACAGCCCAGCCTGGCCCTGTTCAGTAGTTTGAATATGCACTCATACGACACAATAAAAAAAGTGTCTGACCTTTGGGATTCACTGTGATTTTTATATGTAATTGCAAATGCAAGCAAATGCATATTCCACAAAAATACTCTGCACCTCTAGGTACAGGTAAGTGTGCTTCATGGGTGGCTAGCAGCACTCCTCTAAATAGAGTATGAAACTTGACATGTTTGGTCCAAGTGTACAATTCCCTGCTTTGACACTACACCTCTCTGCACAGAAAACTATTCACCACTATGCTACTTGACTTTCATCATAGAAAAACATCTTTTATATTAATCTTTTATAACATTTGAGAAGTAAACTTGCCCCCCTCCAGATTTAAGAGTAAAAGTAAAATTAAACACTATGTAAGCACAGATGGGAAAGCTGCAATTCTACAGCACAAAAGAATTAAGTCTAACAGCCCCATCATTACTTCAGAAGAAATCATCTTCAGAAGAAGTAATGAAAAAGGAGGCATTTTATTCTCCCTTGACTTAGATATGGCTTTCAGGTCTCAATGGTCTAGTCTCTCTTTTAGAAATAGAAGTGTGTGAGTATAAGTAGAAATGCCACCTTCACTGATTCCCCTGCATCCTCTCTGTTCTTGAAAAATAATTAAAACCAGAAATAGAAGAGAGTGCTTCAGATGGGAATTGCTGTCTATTGAGCACGTGGTCATTAGGTTAGTTGTACAGTTCTGCACGATTTTATACAGTTCACAAAAATCTATTTCATTCACACAATTTCATGTGAAGGATACATAATGAAAAGTGGCTTAGAGAGATGTTAATCATTTCTGCTATCTGTTTCTTAAATTTTCATCCCATCAGGTGCAATGCAGGCTTAAAAAATGCAATATTCTTTTCTTATGGGTATATCAAAGGATTAAAATCTTCTTGATGAGTAGCATTGCCAGATGAATAAGACATTTTATCCACATTTTCATGATGGTCACTTGAGCCTCCGGTTTCTGTTCTAGCTATGAATTGAGTCAAATGACAACAGATATCGTAAAAAAGTTTTCCAACTCCCAATCCTTTTCCTAGTCGTACACTGAAACCTTTCTAGCAATCCAGATGTGATTCAGATGCTCAGGTTGAGTTTTTTTGCTTTATTTCTTTTGAACAATATCATACTCACTTCATCTTTTTTTATTATTATTATTGTTATTTTCCCCCTGTAAAGAAATGATTACAATGACAGAGACTCTTCAGGGCCAGTGCCTAAGCCTATAATTGAAGGCATCAGCAGTCTTTTTTTCTTTGGTAATTTCAGCATGGTTTTCCAATCATGTAAGACCCCCTGGGATTTACCTTTATCTTATTACAAGATATCAATGTAGTGATGTACATCAATGTGAATGTCTATCACTTGAAAGTTCATCTTTTGAATCTCTTTGTCAGCTGGGCTTTGCAATGACATAGCCAGGATCTCGTTCCCATGCATCACTGATTTCACGTACCTGCCTTCCAGGCTTCCTAGCCCTGGGCATGTAAACTAGTTCTCTGGTCCTGCTGATGAGCCCAGCTTTCAAACTAATCTCCCTCTAAAGGACACAAATATACTTGAACACTAGTTTATAAGAAACAAATTAAATGCAAAAGTAAAAGCCATAAGACTTAATGAATATTACTGGTAAGGAAGGAAATTTGCCTTTTCAATTTTACAGGTTGTTACTGTTAAGGGATTATATATGAGACACTATGGTAGGAGGCACTGTCTCTTCTTGCTGCTACCAGGCAGAATGATACAGAGGAACACACACTTATCACAAGAACCACGCAGATCATTTGTTTCTGAGTATTACAAACAGCTACATTTAGATCTAGCATGACTCACCTGTACTGCATATGTTTGCTAACTTCATACCTGTTCTGTATATTGACATGGAATGGATTAAACAAGGTAAAAAAAAGACAAAAATCAGATGGCTCAGCTTTCCTGAAAATTTGTCAAAAAATAGAAATAACAGAACAGAAGCAGTTCTGGAATGAGAGAAGATACAGTTACTACAGCACAAGAGTATCACAGCTCTCTATAACATGGCATGTGGGCAAGGTGTGGGTGGACAGATGGCTCAGGAGAAGGGAGGCAGAAAAAAGGGCAGAAACTCCAACTCTGACAGTTCAGCAGAAGAGCTGCCATCAGTCAGAAAGGATCTGGAAGTGGGTTGGTGTGACAGCGCACTGGAGCATTGGAGCAGGTTGAGGAAAGGCCTCAGTTTCTCTGACAAGAATAGGCTATGCTGCACTGGTCTTCTCTGCTCAGGTTAACATGGTTCAGTCAGTGCTAAATGCCAAAGAAATGAAATGCTCAAATCCAGGAGCAACACTCACTCCTGCAGATATGAAAGCAGAGCAGGGAGATTGCTTGCTATGTCTTGACCTCCAGCCTTTGAAGTGCACTTGCTAGGTATAAAGGTTGCAGGCAGCAGAGGCTGCAGCCAGCTCCAGGTTCCTGGGTGAGGGGAGAGCACCATAATACCTCTGAGCTCATGTGTCAGTGCTTCCCTCGTGGTCCTCCAACAGACAGGTAGCTTTAGATTATAGCTACAAACCCCTGAATGTTTCTAGCTATCCAACAGATGCAGTGGTTCAACATGCCATATTGCCAATTTTCTCAGTAATTTTGATGTTTTTTTATAACCTCCCCATCCACAAGAACTCTGTGACAACAATTTCATCTCTCAATAAAAGAGTAAATAAAAGTAATAAAAAAGACTACACAGTCTTTCTGTGTGGTGTAAATGTGACAATGCTTGAGCAGAAACATAAAAAGAGAAATGCAAAAATAAATCTAGGTGCTCTATCATTTTAAGTCAGTGTTAGGGCTTGACTTATTTGGGGCTTTTTTTAAAGTGTTTAGGTTTGGTGGTGTTATTAAATTGTATGTTTTATTCTTCATGATGCCAACTGGAAAAGATAATCAGCCCTAGCTTCTGACAAACTGGAACACAGTGGTATGAACTCTTTAAATGACTTAACTATCTTCACTTTGTTAAATTTGGGTATTTTACTAATATTTGAGGACTAACGATGTTAAAATTTTTTTTTTTTGTTTTTGTTTTGAATCTCAGTTGTAAAAATATTTAGATATTATTATTACCATTACTATTACTGCTACCTACTGCTATCACTGGTATCACTACTACTGTTAGTATCCCAATGGCAATAGTCACAGATCCAGAGAATTTAAAATTTAGAGGAAACTTATAATTAAATGTAGAACAAAGATGAAAGTTCAAAGCAAAAGTTTAAGTAACATCAAGGAAAGTTTAAATGTGTAAAAGCAGATTCAACCCCCTCCCTGAGTTTTTTACCTGGTAAATTACTATTGGAGTGTTGATTTTTCTCTCATTCCTGTTTTTTACACCTCTTATTTCACAAAGAAGAAAATTCAGTTCGTTTCAAAGTCTATGTGCTGTTAGTTTGTAGATGGTATGGCAAGTTCTTTGCCTTTAACAAGGAGGCTGATTTCTTGAGTGAAGTGCAAAATGGGATTCAGCTTTACCTTAAATGCACAACTGGTGTTTCTGTAACTGAGAAGCCTTCACCATAAGCTTCACAACTGTACAAAGGAGACTTCGGAAAGAATCATACTACACTTTATGCTCTATCCTAGCAATATGTCATACATTTCTTTTCTACATCTTCATTTTCTGGTTGTGGTTTGGTTTTTTTTGTTTGTTTGTTTTTTTACTGCCGACTTGCTTCCTGCTCCATCCTTTTTCATTTGTCTCTAGGCTTAGCCTTTCCATGCTTCCTTAACTTCAGGTTTTTACTTTTGCTTTGCTTTGATTTATTCTTTGTGACTTTTCCCCTTAGCTATCCATATTCTCTAGGGGTCCCTTGGGGGCATAATTCAGAACTTCATGATCAGAATGACTAGAATGACCTTCAATAGCACTAGGTTCATTATAAACTTTGTCAATAGCAGCTCTTAAGGTTTTGCTACAGATTTAGCATATAAGTAATAATATGATTTCAGGATTTGTCAAAACTAAGCCTATATCAGCAACAACAACAACATCAACAAATATCTATATATTAAGATAGGAAATTGATTTTCAAACACAGAATTATTCTGATAACCTGGCTAGGAACAATGCTGCTAAATCTAGCTAGACTTTTAAATGTTTTTAAATGACTTATTGAAAATTATGAAATCAACCTAAAATCATTAGGTTTTTTTAAACAAAGAATGAGTTTAGCTTCTCTTTATCTGCCTCTGTGTAACATTATTGAACAAACAGGAGGTTCAATAATTGGTGTTTCAAGAAGTGAAAACTGACATAATCACTAAATTATCCAACTCCAGGATTAGGGAATAGGAGGATAAGCACTAAACAACAGCAACAAGCTATGGAAAAATTACAAAATGGAGTTAACATTAAATTTTCATGTGACTGATGGGCCAGTTCATGTATATGACATACCCGGCGCAGTAAAAATAGTTGGAAAGAACCCAACTCCAGTGCTGAAGCAGTGGACAAATGTTAACATGGCAGTCTTCCCAGGCTAATATTTGCTACCTCTCATGACTTTACATGCCCTGGTTATCAGTTTTGTTCAGTGCTAGCTGCATCAGAAAGACATACCCTCAAAACGCTAACTCATGAATGACTGCTTTCAAATTTAAACCTGCCAAACTAGGCTGTAAAACAAGTGAAAACTTATTTCTTTGTGAAGTTTTCAGTGCTGCTGTTCCTGCTAGTGCTGGTTAGTCTAAAAATAACTTCAGGGCAGCCTGGCACTTCAGTTCCACCTGGCACAAAGTACAGCAGTGTGAAAAATAATTATTATGAGATAAATGTGAAGTGTTTTGCTTAGATTTTAGATAAATGAAACTTTGGGTCATTTGTCTACAGCTGTTTTCTTGTCTCCATTTATAACTTCCTTTTCTTCATTATAAGGAAGTTGATAGAGAACTGTGTACAAATTTTGTCTCTCATTTTCCACCCTAAAGTATTCACTTAACTTTTTCATATGACAAGCAGTAGCTTTGTCTTTGTAGTATGACTCTAGCTACCCACAGTAAACCTGTTCTTTTGTCCTAAGAAATAGTGCACAGATTTAATTGAGTTGAAAAATTTTAGAGTTGACAATTTTCCTCACATATGATCTTCAGTGAAAATGCTGATATCCTGCTGAAATGTTGCACCAATGCTGGAAATCAAGGCTAGACTAAGGATATTTCCAAACTGTAAGCAGCAGATACTTCACTGAGGTCAAGCAAGCTCAGCTACTGTCTAAAGCACGTGGGTTAGAAGAGAGACTAGCTACACTGCTCTAAGTCCCAGTGCATTTTTTGTTTTCCTTCACCTCATAGACATCCAAGTTTGGAAAATGGAATCCATGGGACACTTTACACTTGAACCTGTTTCCTATTCTTAGGAAAATCCTTGGGCAAGAATTGCTGACAAGGATAAGAGAAACTACTGGGTGCCTATAATGAACATTGCTATTTAGGTTGAACTTCAGTTAGGAAATTCCAGGTTCAGGGTTGCCAATATAACCCTAAATGAATTCCTACGTAAGTAGTCTCTTGTATTCTTTCTTGGATGGTCACGCAGTCTGTTTCAAGGGATCACAATTTTATCAGAGTACCTGTTGGAAACCCTGAGATTGAATTTGTGGAGTCCTTAATGAGCATTGCCCCATGTTGTTGAGTGCACCCTCAGTAAGTTTGCAGATGACACGAAGTTGGGCAGGAGTGTTAGTCTGCTTGAGGGTAGGAAGGCTCTGCAGAGGGATCTGGACAGGCTGGATCGATGGGCCGAGGCCAACTGTATGAGGTTCAACAAGGCCAAGTGCTGGGTCCTGCACTTTGGTCACAACAACCCCAGGCAACACTACAAGCTTGGGGAAGAGTGGCTGGAAAACTGCCTGGCAGAAAAGGACGTGGGGGTGCTTGTTGATGGCCAGCTGAACATGAGCCAGCAGTGTGCCCAGGTGGCCAAGGCGGCCAACGGCATCCTGGTTTGTATCAGGAATAGTGTGGCCAGCAGGAGGAGGGAAGTGATCGTGCCTCTGCACTCAACACTGTTGAGGCTGCACCTCGAATGCTGTGTTCAGTTTTGGGCCCCTCACTACAAGAAGGATATTGAGGTGCTGGAGCATGTCCAGAGAAGGGCAATGAAGCTGGTGAAGGGTCTGGAGAACAAGTGTGGTGAGGAGCAGCTGAGGGAACTGGGGCTGTTTAGTTTGGAGAGGAGGAGGCTGAGGGGAGACCTTATCGCTCTCTACAACTTCCTGAGAGGAGGTTGTGGTGAGGAGGGTGTTGGTCTCTTTGCCCAAGCAACTAGCAATAAGATGTGAGGAAACGGCCTGAAGTTGTGCCAGGGATGGTTTAGATTAGATATCAGGAAAAATGTCTTTACTGAAAGAATGGTGAAGCATTGGAACAGGCTGCCCAGGGAGGTGGTGGAGTCCCTATCCCTGGAGGTATTCAAAAAACATGTGGATGTGGCACTTCGTGACACGGTTTAATAACATGATGTTTTTGGGCTGACTGTTGGACTAGATGATCTCAGAGGTCTTTTCCAACCTTAATAATTCTATGATTCTGTGTTGGCTCTTTGAGTGTCTGCAGATTAAGCTGTAGCTCTTCTCCAGATCTCCCTTGTTTCATCCATCTTCCAGCCCTGTAAGACCCAGGATACTTAGGTATGTTACATGGCTTTGCTACCGGCCACAGCAGGACCTATTAGTTCACCAAGAATTATTTTTTTCTGAGTCATGCTAATTCATACTGTATATCACTAGATTTCAAATTGGCCTTACTGCCAGGATATGCTGTTCAGTCAGGAAGACTCAGATTTTTGTGAGCAGACTGGGTTTTAATAATGTTTCCTCTATGCAAAATGGGTCAGCATCATTACAGCTTGTTTTGCACTACGCCCACACTGTGAGGCCTACAGGAGCTATTCCTCATGATGGTGTCAAGATGGTGTCTTAGAGTATTCAGCCAATGGCACTTGGGATGCAAGGCCAAATGCCCTGCTTCAGGCTTATATATTGCCATGTGTACCTGGCTCAGTCAGTGTTCCATTAAACAGACCTTTCCACCTTCAGCATTTTCTGCTAAACTTCCCTCACCACTTTATTCTTTTTATAGATAAAACATTCAGGCACAGGTCATGTCATATGCTGAAAGCAGCCCGACAGAACTTGTTTTTCCTTTCACTCAAGCCTCTGCAAGAAGATATTCTGCTGCAGACCATAATCCTAAAATGCAACTATCCTTCCATTTATGGAGGTAGATTATTAGAACTCAATAGAGATGCTAGTAGCCTCTGCCCAAACTATAGCATAATTTCCTCCTTGCTTGTGTGTTTTCTTTTCACTTTTGACAACAAGTTAATCACACATGGGCCTAGCTCATCCTGATATCAGCCTTTTCTCTGCTCTGCAAATGCTCTCCATGCTCATATTCTACTGTTCTAGGGGCACTGCATGCCCACACTATCCTGCATCCCTCCTCCTCCAAATGCAGGTTCCTTTTAACTTTGTATCATCTGTGCTTCCAGGGTTGTCTCTGGACTGATGACCTATGAACATGGTTGCTGTCTGCTTCAATGGGCTGGCCTGAGCCTAATCAAGTCTGGGGAAGTCGTAGAGGTCAAGGGATCATAGAAGAAACAAGTTACAGTAGATAGATTAATCAGAGCACGCATTTTTATTACATTTATTAAACAACAGACTGCCTGTGGTTGCTGTACTTGTCCTATCTTGTAGCTATTTCTGAGCTGTTCTACCTGTATCTGAACCTCCTTTCCACTAAAAAAATGTTATTAACTCTAAATCCAGGTCTGAGATTTGCACAGATATCTGATAAACTGAGTCTTGCACATATTTAAGTGAAGATGCATTATGAGGTTGATTTAGGGCAAGCATGAACTCTTATCAGAAATTTAATAACACTTCTTAAAAATAATTGCTACTATATAATGAAATAAAAATTGAAGAACAAGCAGTAGGAAACCCTAATCACATTTGTATCTCATTTCCTTTTGTATTAGTAGCAAGCTTTTAGACTCCATACTGTACTGAACATTTTCTGCTATTTAATAAACAGATTGCTTGTGTTCAAAGATCTTGTCTATGGGGTTATTTTTGTTTAGGTTCTTTTTTTTTTTTTTCTGTGCCATTCCCTTATCTGTGTGTATGAAATAACAAGAAGCACGGGAAAATATTCAAATAAGTTTGTTTTTTTTAGAAGATAATTTTGCTCTGTGACGTAAATTATGTTTGATATGGCCCTTAAGTTAAAGTTTGTACTGCTTCAGTTGTTCTTCTTTTAAGTATGAATCTATTTTTAGAAAGTGATTCATACAGGGAGATTGAATATTTCTTTACCTCATAGGATGTAGACAAAAACTGCTCTGTAGTGAGGAGTCCACTTGTTTCTGCTATCTCTATTTACATGTGCTTATCAATTATGCATTACTGCATACCATGGGGCATTTATCCAGTTTAAAAACAAGAACACCACCACAAAAACTTAGAACTATATCAAATATGCCAGAATAATGATCTGTTTCAGCACTATACATTGTCCTTATGCTTTATAGAGAGTTCTTGGCTGATAAGGAAACTATCCTCAGAGAATTCTCCAGAAGTTTCTTGTGTCATAAGGAAACTTGCCCCTTCTGCAACACAATAATATTCTGCTTCCCTTTCATGACAGCTGAAGGAATGGAAACTTTGGTGTTCTCAATATCTTGCTTTCTTGATGTCTTTAGAATAACCAGCTGGCCCTTGGAATTGCATGGGTTATACATGAGGACTACCAGCTTGGCTAGATGCACCCCACTTTGTAAGGGTACGTGGAAGGATAGAGCATCTACGTTGTTAAGGTCATCCAATCAGGGACCTTTTCAATGCAAAAGGATATTGAGAGCAAAGGGGAAAATGATAAATGGGAGCACACAGAAACACAAATGCTAGACAGGGATAACAGAGACAATGCCAAGGACCAGAAGCCTCCAGTTGCTAATTGTTAGGCCACCAAGAAACTGAAAGCACAGCATTGGAGAGGGCCATCCTGGCCCTTGTACTGATATGAAGGGAGAAACAAGAGGAACATGAGGGTTTGGGACATTCAAGAGCAGCCTGTGGGACTATGCAAAACTTCTGAAGAAACATTTAGGGGAAGGGATGAGGAGCAACAAAGAAGAAGTTAAACAGGCATATAAAAGGGGCTGGTAATGTCTAAACTGGGGCTGGTCAGTACACTTGTCTGATGCCTGGTGTCTGATCACCCCAGTCTGTCCTGTTTTCTCATTAAATCCTTTCTTAACTATATGTAGTCTCACTCTCTATCTTGTGTGTGAGGGCTGTAAGGGCTGAGTGCCAGCTACTGATTAGACCTATGTAAGTGGATTTGGTGCTGGCGACTGGAGTCAGACTGAGGGTGTAGATGCCCTGCAGCCTGTGCTGTCAGCTACTGAAGCGAGTGAGGTCTTGTCTCCAGCCACTGAGATGGGCCTGGTGAGTGTCCTAGATGCAGCTACTGGGTGGACTGGAGTGAGTAAAGTGAGTGAGAGGCTCACTGACAGCAGCTGGAGCAGGACTGTGGGTCACAGCCCATGTGCCTGGTGCCAGCTGATGGGGGTTACCAGAGTCTTTGCATCTTCCACAGACCTGGTGTGCATGGGAATATGTGTGTGTAATTCACCAGCAAACTTCAAGCTGGACCAACTAGTGAGTAGGACAACCATGGGGTGAGTAAGATCACCTGGGATCCAGATAGGGGTACCAGGCAGACAGGGAGGCTGTGCTGGTACTTAGGGGACCTACAAATGTGCATATGCTTGGAAGCCTGGAGAGTGTCATGTGTGTTCCTGCACTAGTGACCTTCAGTCCCAACAAGCTGAAGAAGAGGAAGTGTGTGTGTGTGTCTGGGTTACACGCTCAACTCTGCTGCTGTCTGAACCTGCAAACAGGTTCAACAGGGAAAGCAGCAGCTGCATCCGTTGTCTTAGGACAGGCTGGGCTCCAGTGACCAGGCAGGAGATATCCCTGGCCCCAGAGTCCACTGGAGGAAGCATCCCCTTAACACCCCATACCATGTTTCTTTTGTTTTGAGAGAGGAAATTAGCTATATATAGCAGTTGCAGAAGAGTGAAATGCTCTTAGACCATTCTGATGCTTCTGTAAAGATACTTTAGGTCCTTTTGTGGCTTATATTCTTAGGACAGAGAAATTATTGTTTCCATTAGGTATTATGAAGAAAATCAACTATGTGATGTGACTAAGTGATTAAAAGAGTATTCCAGTCATTCTGTGAGGAATGATGGACAGAAATGCTTCACTTTTTAGGTGAACTGGAGGCAGCATAATATGAGGAAAATAGATGTTGTATACTGGAAAAGAATTATGCGGCAGAGAGATCTTCTGCTGATCTTTTCTGACCATCTATGAGAAATGGAAAATTAAGTGCTAATAGACTAGGACACCAGAACACCCAAATCTGCTCCCAATGTTTGTTTTAAGAAACTCAGTATAAACTCAGAAACTCAGTGGGCCTACTTCAGAATTACCAAAGTACAACTATATGGAGAATTAAGCCCACAGGATTTACCACATTAGGTAAGGAAACTGTGTCTGGCACTATCTCTGCCTCAAGTGCAGGTTTCATTTATTTAATGCATAATGATTCCTTTTTAATTACTTTGTACACTACACAGCCTGTTTGCTTTTCTGGTTCCTTTCCAAGATACAGTCAAAGGAAGAAATCCATGAAGGACTGGTCAATGCTGAAGTCACTTCAAGAGAGTTTACACAATTCATATTAATTCAGTAATGCTAAGCTCACTGGCAAAACTTTTGTGTCCTTTTTCAGCACAGGGGCAGTCACATGAGAATGATAATACGGAGAAAAGATATACTATTTGCATGGTCAATCATGAAGCAGCCATGAACAAGATCAAGTTACCTTCATGGTGAGACTGTAAATAGATTGCTCCTTCCTACTACTGTCTTTGTACACAAGTCTACACTTCTTAGACTCAGTTATCACTGATCCATATATGAGGAAATTTGCAAAGAGCTCAGGCTGGGATGCAACCAGCAACATTCATTGTAAACAGCATTCTGATATGATAGATTTGATCACAAAGAAAAAAACTATTTAAATTAAATGATAATTTTTGTTAGAAAGAAAAAAATCCTCTAATTCCCAATGATTATTTAAAGATATTTTTGTGTGTGTGTGTGTGAGAGAGGTGGAGTTTACAGTTTTCATTTAATTCCAAGCAGATTAGGTAGAATTCTTCTGGTAACATTTAATGGGAAACAAGGGGAAATTGCTAGGAAGGAAATATACTAAATGGAAAGAAAAATGAAAGGAGAGACAATACTGAAAGGGCTTTAGGAAGTTGAAAAGTGATTGCTTGAAATTAAAAAGCTAAAAACCTGAAAGAATAAGACAAAAAGCTAGAAAGAACAAATTCTCTATGACTATCCATTTTCAAACTCTGCAGTTAAAACCGCTGTAAAGAACTTGTGCTAAAATGAACAGATACCATCACTTGCTTAGTCTGATCTGGCCCATCTGCAATATACTCGTTTGAGGTAGAGTGTGGGGAAACTTTGTCACTTGGGGAAAAGAGAAGAGAAGAGAA
>VZTL01049602.1:77604-88739 GCA_013400535.1 Scopus umbretta | reverse complement strand
TTTTTTTTTTTTTAAAATAACATAACAGTTCCATAGAGCTGAAACAGTGGACTACAACTCCACATCATAAAAAAATGCATTCATTATTTTAGCCTCTATTGAAGTTAACTCACCCAGAATTTGTATCCATATAATGCCTAAGATTTAACATACCGAATCAATACATATGGTTCCCCATGATGCCTAGCAGCTCATTTAAAACAAACAAACCAATTCAATCACTCTATTTAGGGGTCAAATTATGGTCTGGCATGCATGGTAGGTTAAATAAATACAGGACAAGAAAATTCCCTTTATTACGGGGTGCTAATTTTGCCTCGTTCCTCCCTGTGTGCAGGTGGTGGGACAGGTAGCCAGTCCCACATGGGACAGCCCAGCAGTACCAGCTTGGGGAAACACAGAAGACAACCCACCAGGAACAAGGTCACCGAGGAAGGTTCTTCAGGATTGTTTCAAACATAATAGTAAAATAAATACATGAATGCTGAAGTGCGAATGGCAGGAATAAGAAGAGCTCTGTGTGCGCTGCATGCCAAACTGCTTCAGAAACTTTTCTGAGTCCCCCTTCTTTCGGCAGGGTTTACACTCCAGCACAGCTGTACTTTTTATTTTTCTAAACTAAACTGCTGTCTTCACACAGATTCAATGGAAGGTGTCAGGGCTGGGGTCTCCTACGGTCAAGGTGTCCCTTCTTCCACAGACTTCCAGGGAAACTGAACAGCTCTCTCCTTCCATGCCTCATGAAAACTCCAGCTTGAAGCTTTAAAGCTAAAGACCTCCAATATTTTATCTTCATGGCACGTAAAATTTTTAAATGGCTTCCCTTTCTTAAGGCAGATGACAGGAGGGAGTTTGGGTTTTGGTTTGTTTTCCACATTTCCTCTCATACACAGAGCAACACTTGACAGGATGGTGTTGCTGTGACGCAGAGATATCTACGACACTTGGCCTTCAGTCTCGCGCTCCAGCAACTCGCACAACCAGGACATAAGGAGGCCTCATGGGGACCGTCTGTCTAACCATATGGTCTTCACTACCCCCGGAAGGAGGCTCTGGGGGTTTCTGAGCAATAGGTTAGTTTACCTATAGGGAGCAAGTCCAGAGAAGGCAGAAAGACCATCTGCAGATGCAAGGGCACATGCTGGTGCTGCTACCAGAAGCTGGCTGCATGTCATGGCAAGAGGCTAGAGCTCAGCATGGTTTTTTTGCAGTGACGTTCAAAGCCTAAAGGCAAGACTCAGTCCAGATCTGAACACTCCCAGAGGGATTGATAAGACTTATTCCATCTCTAACAGGGGCAATTATAATATCGTACAGAAGCAGCTTTCATGATGCGGGAGCTGGCTGGCCTTATACACCTGCCAGATTTTCCAACTCATAAAAATGAAATTATTCCTGCTTAGGCTAAGTTTATCACTGCATGGTTGTCTTTCTGACTACTCAGTTGTTTTTGTTTTAAGGGCAATACATTTACTTGTTATTTATTTACTTTTTTAAACTTCTTATTAAATCCAAAGAAATGCAAGAATTTGGTGGCACTTTTTTGGAGGATTTGTAAAGCTGAGTTTTATTGCAAAAGCTTCAGGTTTATCCTTAGACTTGAGTCAACAGTTGGGATGTGCTACAAAAGCAGAAATTTTACTGGGAGAAACAGGAAGGCTCATCAAAGCCAATTGTTGATTCTGTGTGGCTTTCTAATGTGATTTCCACATGCACACTGTGCTTTTGAAAGGTGTGGTTTCAACCACAGTGAATATACAGTGGGAAGTGCAGAGCTCAAGCTACTGGGAGAGTTTGTATAAAGGCCAAACAAAAAAAAAACCTATTAGACTAAACAGCCTCTCCTCCACTGACTGTTAGCTTTGGTCATGTCACCACTCTTTATTCAGTTGTAAACCTATTTCCCTATAGACTTAAGAAACAACGAAAGAGGAGTCTGTCTTAGTAAGATGCTAACATTCCTATCTTCAAATCATTGTTAAATGAATATATATCTTTTCCTGATATAGCCACACACAATACATGAGATATAATCAGCAGTGAAGTTTGAAATGTTTTAGAAAATTTAAAGCATTAGATAAATGAACATGAGGTTCTTCTGAAAAGACAAATGGGGATTCTTGCTGATTTTGTGTGAAGAATCTTTAAGTGTCTTGACTCAGTTTTATGTATTCCTTGGTGAGAACGGCAGCCAGCTAAACATAATTCTTTCCCCATAATATTTGTCATGCATATCTAAATGCCTGTTAGAGAAAAGGCACACGATAAAAGGTAAATATCATACACTACATCAAATAGATATTATGATAATTTGGAGAACTCTGCTCATGACCAACAGAGATTTCTGATGGAACTATATGCTGTAGGAGTGGTAAAAAGTAATTAGAAGAGATATCTGAAGGTATCTCTTGAAAGAGAGATTAGCAGAAAAAATTGTAATTTAAAATAATAATGATCTTTTCCTTAGTTATTGTTATCATAGCTCCACAAAGACCTCATAAGCTGGGCTCTTGCTTCTCAGTATTTCCTGACCTGAAATTGACAGTAATTGATTCCTAGGCAAAACCTGAAGTTTATAGCATATACAAGGGCATACAGTTTGGACACAGATGCATATAGGTACAAGATGTATAAATAAAGTGTGTTGCAGAGAAACAAAAAGTCCACGGCACATCTTGGGCATTAGATATCAAATTCCTGGGGGAGATCAGGTAGCAGGAGAGACTAGAAATGCATATTCCCTTTGAAAAGGAAAGCTCTGTTGGAGTCTTCATTTTCTCAGTTGTACTCTGATCCAAAAGAGAAAAGGAATACTGTTAAGTTAGTTCTTTCTATCAGGCTCAACAAATGACGTGGCTTCACAGTATTCAAAAGGAAGCAGGAATAATTTGTCTCATGTTTTGACTTTACACAAGGCATGTATAGAATCCAGCCAGGAACGGAAAAACCAAAATAAGTTTTAGCTCAAGTTTTGTAACTGTGACAGCTGATATAATTGGTGAAAAATGTAGGTGTTCTTTTGAAAGGTAACACATTGTGAAATAGAGATCTTCCAATTAAAAAAACAAAGCTCTCCAGTCATCTTTACATGAAGTGTTGTCAAATATGAAGACTTATCCAGGCTTCAGCACTGAGGGCAGGTAAAAGAAAAGCAATGAATGGGCTAAGTACTTTCCAGTAGACTTTGTGCTTCTAAGAGGGAAAATAATTTCATGTTTCTGATTAACAGTTTTTCTGACTGAGTGGGGTTTGGGAATAGAATTTAGAACAGCAGGCAGTCTGATGAAAAGTGGACTTGATCAAAGTTATTCAGAAGTTAAATGTACTGTCATTCATTTAAAATAATTTAGCAAATTAGAAGAGTTCATTAGTGTGTGGTAGTTGGCTTCTGCCAAAACACCCTGCTGCTTAAATATGAGATTTAATTGAGAGGTATTAAAATTATTTTCTAAAAGAGGGAGTACAAGGAAATCCTGATAACATATTTGGCATAAGCATTGTCAAATTGCTTTTCTTGTAAATCTGTAATGCTTCATTATCCTTATTTCTTTTAAAAAAAATTGTAAAAAGTTAAAAGAAAAATTTGGTATTTTGAATACATTAATACAGAGCAGCCAGGTCACTCAAAAAATCAACTAACCTCCAAAACCAACTTTCCAGCTGCCAGGAGTGGGAAAAGAGAAAGTATGGGGGAGGATGGGGAAACTCCCCAAGCCAAAGAAAAGTGACTTGGTTTGGAGGTCAGACTTAATGATTTCACAGTACATTAACTCTATAAATTAAAAAACAACTTTAAATAATCTGCATGTGATTACTAATGTTATGCACCATAATGAGCCTACTCTGGGCAAACAGAATGCATCTAAATATACACGAGTAGTTTTCAGGATATACCGCAGGAACATCAAGGTATTACTTCCTGACCAGTTATTGCTGTTACTATTATTTTTGATGCCAGGAATTTTGATACTGCAGATGCAGCGTAGCCAGGGAGCATCTAACCTAGATTTGCACAGATATTTTGGCTACAGAAGGATAGTTAGCAGCTGCATGGAGTCCCTCAGGACAGACCAGTCAAATGCATCTCTGCATTGGTAAGACTGGCAGCTGAAGCTTACTCTGGTAGCCTGAAGTCAACACACCCTTCCTTGCCCTCTGTCTCCGCTACTGCAGAAGGAGGGCATCAAAAGAAAAGAAGGAGGCCAAAAGAGGAATTTGTATTTTTACTCACTTTCCAGTCCTGCTGCGGCAGGGCTGAGCATCTTACAGTTTTTCTTACAGTAAGTCTGAGTGACTCAATACATGAAGTAAGATGAGAGCATGGGCTATGCCCTCAAACCTCAAACTGTCCTTCCAATAAAGAAAAGGAACTAGCTGCCAGACTTCTTAGGGGTGAAGTAAGAGGTTGAGCCCAGAACATAGCACTGGGAGTGACTTCCTGCCCCTGCTGTAAATGACAGCATATCATCTCAAGCATACATTTATGAAATTCCTTCCTAAATCCCCTGGGCTCTTCCTAGAAAGCTCTTTCTGAACCACTGGCCAGCTTCTGCCTGTTGTCTCTTCTCCTCCCATCCTGTAGTACACTTTTAGAAAGCAGTCGTGTTGGCTTTCAGCTAAGTGAATGTTGAATGACCTCAGCTCCTCTGGTCTCCTGTAGCAGAAGAAAAGCTTTCCTTTCCCTCCTTGCCTTACAGCTCCTTCCTGCATCTTCTGCCATTTGAAATACCCCCTTCTCTCCCCAAACCTGGGAAAATTAAGATATATACAACTGACAGACGTCATACTAAATGTATTTCCAATGAACTTTGCAGACTTCTCATTGGCAAAACTGCTGAAAGCAAAGTGAAACACAATGAAACTGCAACACTTGTTGGATAGATGGCATTTCATTTTCTTCTGAAGGAAAAGATTAAGATCTTTCACAAAAACCTTCCGTCAGGATATAAAAGAGTTCCTTCAAAGGAAAGACTGTTCTTCCTTAAGCTACGCTGCTACAATTCCACCTTTCTGTCTCTCTGGGGTGTAAATTACACCCCCACCTGCTGCTGAGGAAATTTAGTAGCAAAGCCATTTCTTCCAAATACCCCACTGGCACTGACACACATTTCTCACAACATTTCCCAATAGATGGGAAATTTAATACAAAACTTAATACTATTACAACATTATGATTTAAAGTATGGTACTGGCACATCAGGGAACCACCATCTATATTTCTAAGAAAAAAAGAATGTTGTAAGTAAAGTTTATTTCTTTCTCTATTCCTTTTTAAGTAGTAAATATGAATGCACTATTCTTAAATTGATGAATGCACTGTATAAAATTCACTGTCAGAAACTGTAACCATTTATGACTTTATTGCAAAGTTGACTGACAAGTACTTCAAAATGACAGCAGCAGCAGAATCTAAATCTTCTAAAATACACAGCTTTCCCATAAGCTATTGTAGTAAATAGTCAATAATACTCAATAGTATTCTAAAAATATGTTTTTTTTCCCATAAACCACAGTAATAGTCAATAATACAACCGAGCCTTTTGAATTTGATCCACAAAGGGGTTATGATGAAAGTATACAAGACTTTGTTCATTATTATAATACATAGGATACAAATTATGATTAATGACTGAGTCAATTAGAGGTATAATTGTCAGAATGAAATTATACTTTAAAAGAATAAAAGAATTTTGAATTACGTAAGTGACTGAATTGGAAGAAACCAGAGACCCACCACGTGAACCTCAAGAACAGTTTCTGAAGCACAGCATAACCAATGTGCACAAACAGGGTATTAGATTTACGGATTGCCATTATTATAGGACCATTAAACAAAAAGCATGGCCATTATTCCATCTGTTTACATCATTCCATTTCTTTCAGCATGGGTAAAACAAGCAGAAGTGAGCTTAACCTTTGCTTCAAGTTGCTATTTCTCTTTATAAAGGTTCTCATGAAGCAACATGAAATTTGTCTGTGAAAAACTATTAACAGTGTATGTTTTGAATCTTGGGGTTCATATAAACAAAGTAAAATCTTGCTTTGAGATAATGTAGAGCTAAGGATACATTCAACCTAACACAGCTCAACAAAATGTGAACTACCAAGCTCTTTTAATTTAATTTTCAACCTCAACATTTCATTAATGTTAGTTCTGGTTTTTAATATAAATATTAAACATAAAAGAAACTCTGTTTTTATTGAAAAAGCGGAGCCTTATTACATAGCTGCTTATCTTTCACAACTTGATAATACAACAAGCGGCTGCTAGTCATGTCAACCTATCTTTGCCATCTTCCCTCCAGAGATTTTCTTTCTCTTTTCTTTTTCAAATAACAACTGCCTCCAAGGTTTCTTTATCTATAAACACCAAGAGCTAAATATCAGAAAAGATCAAGGACTCTGTAGGCCCAAATCTCCACTCTGATGTGCATGAACTCTTCTTCTAATCAGCTGCACCTGCTTTCCTGGAGACTGAAGGTGACCTTTAATTTTAGAAGAAACCATGACAGTGCTGCTGCTTTGAATTTTGGAAGCTTCTCGTGATATGCAAAATTTACCAAAACTCAATGTTTGTCAACCTATCAGTATATCTAGAAAAGTCCTTTCAGTAGAGGAGTTTCAATATTTTCAGATTCCTTTTAAACATTAATGTCACTACGTCAACCATTGACTAATTCAATATTAGTATTAGAAGCAATAATGTCTTCTATATCCAGTCTTCAAAATAACATGGTACTTAGAAAGTTAAGATAACCCCCTGAACATTAGCAAAACAATAAAACTGCAAAAGGTTAAAGTTGCACTTCTATACTAAGACATGCAAACTGCCTTACCACCGCTCTTGTTGAAATACTCTAATAGAAATCAAAATCTCGTGCTACTGTATCTACTCCCAAGAATCCCATTGTCTGTGATCACAAAGCATAGAATTATTTAATCTTTAAATCATATATGCCCCTGTTCAGACAAGCACAGACACAACCAATTTAGCCTCTTCTTTCTATACAGAATCTACATGACAGAAGGTCACATTTCCAAACAGACAAACAACATTTTGTGAACATTATGTCTTCAATATGGATCTGATACCAAACACTGACCCAGACAATCAGGTCTTCAGAAGACTCCTTTGGAAAGCATGCAGCATACCTGTTGTATGACAGCCAAGTGTGACTAGCCAGACCAATAGAAACAAACTCACTAATGCCTACATCATTAATTGTACCAGAGCAGTAATTTACTCCTTGCTGCTTCGATGTAAGACAACAGAACAAATGACAAAGTCTAACCAGAAATAAGAAACGCATTCACCAGACACACAATGGACAGACCAGTACCAGAGTGATACAATTAGCTCTTCTTACTGGCTTCAGAGACAATGCAATCTACACTGAGGAGTCCTAGACCAAGGAGACAGGTGGAGATTTTCACCCTGTAATCCCAACTGAAGCCTAACATCCTCATCTGACTCAGATCATTTCCATCATTCTCAGGTTTTCAGGAAGACAGGAAATGATCAGTCTTTGATACTGAAGTCTTTGAATCCTAACTTTGGGAGGCAAAATACTCTATTGATGTTGATTGCAGTTACTTGCACATGGTGGCCCTGAAGAAAATGAAAGAACATAGAGGTATGGTCTGCTGAGGTTGGAGCTCCAACATAACATCCCTAAAATACATAAGACACTTGAACCTGAAGGCTGTTCAAGCGAGGTAGGGAAGTAGCCATCAAAATGAGCTTGGATGAAAGACATCATTGCAGCTTCCACCTCCCCCTCAAAGAAGATACAATCATCATCTACTTGTTCATCATTAAGCAGGTGATGAATGGCAGAGCAAGCAGAAATGGAGTACAAAATGCTTTAATTGTACTCAAAGCCCAAGACAGATGTGACTTTTGCATATTCCTTTGAAGAGTTACAGTAATGAACCTACAGTGTGGTCTACAGGGAATCTAGTGAGATGTCTTTCATTGGCCAACCACAAAGGCAGACTCCACAAGAGAAAGGAGGTACTCCACATCTCCCTAAAGGATCTTGCAATGGGTTCTGGCTCCCCACAAATCTAGAATCATCTCCACTACAATGGTAACTTTGTAATGTGGATATACACAGCCTGCAATCAAAAAGTATAAATGAATGCCCACTGCATAACATTGATATTTGAATTTAAGAATAAAACTGTTCAGCTTTCATAAGTTGAAGATGTGTCTGTATTTCTGTTTCTTGATGATACTAGAAAAAAGGAAGCACTGTAAAACCTTTTTCCTCCTGAAGTACAAGGAAATCATTGTATGACGTTAGAGCCAGAAGCCTGTCTACCTCTGAATAAAAAAGAAAGGTGAGAAAAGATGCTGAAAGGTACAGAATGCAGAAATTGGAAGGTGCCCAAACCAAGCCCAAAACAGAGCAGATCCCAAACAGCCAGTTCCTAAGTAACTAAAAGGAAAGGGATCTCAAAACTTGATGATGGAAGAATGGGATTTGCTCACACCTCACATGCTCGCCTTCAAAAGTGTTGTTCAAGACATGGGGTGTAAAGAAGAGAACCGTTACAGCTCCCTGCTACACTAGTGTTGTTTATGGCAGCTCTGAAACTACACCGTCACAACTCCAGCTGAAGTCTAGAAGTTGAGGGAAATCCCTGGAAAACAGGCCTCTTTGTGGATGCTAGAGGGAATATTCAGAATTGGCTAAATGACACTTTTGAATCTTTGAATGAATTTCGGGTCCTGGCCACTTTGTGCCAAAATGCTTCTAGCCTTCATAGAGTATGCCATCAATTGCTACTTGTCAGATTGCAAGATATGAATTGACACAAGAAATTACAAGATTGTACACATGATGTTGGGAGTTGTTGGAAGAGAGGCATAAGAAACAAGGGGATGCTGAAATTCATTGAAACTCTCTGAAGAAAGTCAAGTGGACAGCAAATCTGTCAAAAACCTGATGACTGGAGAGAGCAAATGGCACTTCCTAATGTGCTAGGAACTGGGGGTTGCAGCACAGGGCAGGGATACTCTCCTGGACTGCTCAGCTCAACCATTACATGATAGGTGCGTTTAAGCTGAATTAGACTCTCCAGATGCCTCAAGTTTGTAACAAACCTGTCGAAGCCTTCAGTTTGTCTTCATAAGCCAGACTTAAATCAGCACAGTCTAGGTGCCAACTCATAAGCGGATCAGCCGGGCCTGCCTGAGGGATGGGATGTGCATTTGGCAGCAGTAACAACTTCAGCCATGTAATTTTTATCAGTCACCACTAGTCTATCAGAGCTCCAGGCCACCAACTCCTCCTCAGATGAATTCCAGAAGGTTTTAGGCCAGACACAGGCAGACAGGCATGAATAAGTTAACCTTGAGAGTTTTTAGGTTTGAAATGGAGGCACCTACCAATGGATATGCTATTGTGGTTGGGCGATTAGTAACTGGATGGGCTTCTGTATCACAATTTTGGATCTAGATGCCATTAAGTCCATGCAAGTCCTTCTATAGGCATAAAAGTTCTGGGCCAGGAGACACAATAACCTTTCCACTTGCCTGAATATATGTGCACTTCATCTGATAATATTCAAATCTCTTTAGTTACATTATAATGAGGTTAAAGCAAGAAAAGATTTCCCCACCCCAAATATTACAAATGTCAGTAATGAGAACAGTAAAAATGTCACCACACGGAGAAAAGAGTGAAATTAGCATATTTAGAGAAGTATTGTACCCATGAGTGAAATAATGCAATCAGCTAGCTGCAAGATAAAGCTAATTTGGTTTCCAACAGTTTATCAACAATGCACTGCTCCTTTACATTAACAAATTTAAATGGTACCGTATCCTGCAAACAAGAATAATTCATACAGAATATTACACTGTGTTAATTAAATAGCTGGAATAGAAAAGGTCAGACCACAACTGAAAGATGCGCATATGGGTTGTGAAGCTATGAAAAGATGGAGTGATTTCAAATCAAGCAATTAAAACAAATTATTTAAATCATTATTAAGTCAATAACCCTAGATTTTCTGAGCCTGTTTTCACAGCTCCTTTATTTTGTTCCTGTTTCTGAGAAATCTCTCTTGCTTGCTGCCGCAAGCAAGAGTCAAAATATCTTTACACCCATCATAAGATGAGGTGGCTTGGGTAAGTTATCAAAAGAGTTCTCCTGCCTACATTCAAGTTTTCATTTTACTATGCAGGTAGTCAGAGGCAAGAGGCAAGTTTTGCAGTCACAGGACACTGCAAAGCCCCACTTGCCTTATTTCTGGATGGATTTTAGAACAGCCAAGAAACCCCCACAATTACTAGAGTTAATTGAAAAATGTTCAGAGAGAAGTTGGTATAAACTTCCTTTTTGCACCTTCAGTGCAACTTCTAAATTGAACCTCTGTCTAGCAAACAGAGCTGTGTGGGCTAAACAAAATGCAATGTCTGTACATTTTGGGAAGAATTTCATGGGCGTGCATGCTTTTGGCTGCAAAACCGTGGGATGGCCACGATGTGTGAGATTCAGACATACGCTGGCCGGCGCATCACCAGAGTGACGACATTGCCACTGGGTCTAAAACCAGGCCGCGTGGATCCCACTGTTCAGCTCTCCCCAATTAAGCACACAGGCACTTATCAAGCCAACTTCCAGACTTTGTGACAGAATGCCTAAGCAAGACAAACTGAAATACCTCATTTTTTCAGGGAACGTGAAGCATTGTGCAGCACACGAGCCCTTAATTTTATGACAAGTGCAGGTGGTAGATATACAGATGGACACGCAACCCAACGGGATGAACATATTCTTCAATCTCTTTAAACGAGAAGAGTTTCTTACGAGCTTAGCGTAGCCCACACGACGGTATATTCATCCAAACCCTTTCAAAATGGATCGAAGCGCAGGCCGCGACTGAATCCTACTATTCCCCCCCTCCCAATTCGGACCATAGCTGGTTTGTATCCACCTCAACACGGCACCATTTCCTTCTCCCTCTACCAGGACGGGCAGCCCGGAGAAACGCCGCTGCAGCCCTCCCCCGCGTGAAGGTACCCCGGCCGGCGGAAGGGCCGCGCCAGCGCTGCCCTGCCCTGCCCTGTCCTGCCCGCCGCGGCCGCAGCGGCCCCGGGCTCACGGCCGCGAGGGACGCTTTCG
>VZTL01049602.1:48157-77023 GCA_013400535.1 Scopus umbretta | reverse complement strand
CGACGCCGCGGTGAGGGGCGGCGTGGCGGTCGTGAGGCCGGGGGCGCCGCCGGCCCGGGGCCGCCCGTTGCGCTCGGGGCTAGAGGCCTCCAGCTCAAAAGGGGATGACCGGTGCTCTGTGGGCATCGGGAGCGCTGTTTTCAGTACGCTGCTCAAGAAAAAGGCGCATCAAAAGCCGTTCACGAGGAAGGTGCTTAAGCTGTTCCTAAAGCTGAGAGGAATGACGGCATCTTAAGTCGCTGTGGCGGTGTGGGTCTGGAGATGCTCTTCCTTCTGGCATTGCCATGCAAGTGTCTGACCTCGAGATTGGTCGTGTTTTCTGGTAATCGGATGTGATCCAAATGTGTCGATGTTTGGATTGAGTAATGTCAGTGCTCAAGGCAGCCACTGCATCTTGAAAGAAATACTTCATTTTGTAAAAGCTGCTTAGGGCAGCCACTGCATCTTGAAAGAAATACTTCATTTTTAAAAGCAGACTGGACACAAAGTGGTGGTTTGCTTTTCGTTGCACTAGGGACTTGCAAAGACAGCAAATGTAAACCAGAAGTTGCACTCCAGGGTTTCAGAAGACGAGCACGAGGGAGAGTTTCCTAATTTGTGTTCAGGTCATTGCATCTTGGTAGCAAACTTCTGCAAACAGTGTTTGTCTTTGGAGACCTTCTCCAGGGCCTGTGCAGTTGCCTGTGGTCACCCTGGGGACCACTCTGGCGAGGTCAAGTACCTCTGTTTGCAGACTTGAGCTTTTGGGCCTAAATCCACAGAAGCATTTAGTTTTTTTAATTCCTGTTTAAACAGACCTCTAAACAGGAGATAGGAGCCTACGGACCCTTGTGGCTCCTGATGTTAAGTGCTTCTCATTTGATTTATTTAGAAATTAATAGCTCATTTGTGGGGAGGGAAGGGGGGAAAGTGAAGGCAGGCAGGGAGAAAAGTTATAGCTGAGAAGGCCTGTGTCTCAAAACTGGAATTGCTTTTCCTAGAACTGAAGAGGTGTTGGGGAAATAACACCTGTTGGGTTGGAAATACGTTCTCCAAATGAGTCCATGGTGGCTGTACAGCCACTCTCCTTTCAAGCGATTTAGCCGTAAGATGACAATATCTGTCTAGACTGCTGTATAATAGTGGTATTAATTATCTTTAAATTAAAGTAAGTTACTTTGTTTTGTACAGCGAAGACAATAACTTTGCTCATGGTATGAAGGAAATAAAGCTAAACTTGAACCTGTGTTTGTAGAACTGCGTCTGTATTTTTATTTCTTCATTTTCTATAAAGTTGATTCGGAGCGATGCAAGAAAAAATACTGGAAAAACTTTTGAAGTAACTCATGGAAGAACAAAGTGTTTTGTTGTTTCTTTAATGTGATTGGTAATGTAGTTGCTGGATTTCTTGGTTTCACATATAGCTTATTTTAATGAGAATGTGTACAAGTGTTTTCCTCGTTACTTTAGCTGATTGCATGGATGTTTGGTTGGTTTGTTTGGTTTTTAATTTCTGTGTTCATTGGAGATATTGATATGAGCTACCCCTTTGCTCTTGCTTTGTTGCTTTCCTTGTTGAGAGAATTTTGGTTGATAGCCTAAATTGATAGCCTCAACTCATTGGCTTTAAGTGTAAGGAGTACATAAGGGCTCTGGGGCGTGTTCTTCGCACAGCAGCAGATTTTGTGGAAGCCCTGTTGTATTTCATGCTGTTTTCTGAGCCTGGATGATTCCCACAGAGAACGTGGTGCTGTTCACTTTGGAAGTGGCAGTGGAGTCCTGCCACTTGCTTTCTCGTGGAGCAAAGCGGAGAGCTCCTGCTGCCTGACTCTTCTGTGGGGCCGTTTCCACTGGAGGCATGTTGCAGGGACGTACCTACTCTCGGAGTATGCGTGTTCAGGGAGGAGCTTGACTCTACTGCTTTGAAGCTGCAAAGTTGGATGGGTGTGACCTTGCAAGAGCACTATTTCACTTGCTTAGGGGTACAAATGGTGGTTGTTACACCACATTTACTCTCTGTACCAAAAATATAGAGAAATGACACCATTTACTCTCCTGGCTTCAATCATCTGTCTTTGGAGTTAGCTAGTAAAGGAACTGTCAGGAAAAAAATGTATTTGTGAAGTGTCAACGTGTAAAACCTGGCATGTATCAGAAGTATGACACTGTAGATGATGCATGTCAGAATTTGAGAGGAGATTCTGCTTTTAGATAGTCCTATACTTCACAGTCAGAGGTATATCTAACTGATACTGATACGTAGCTGCCTGCTGTCAGTTAAGTCTGCTTTTGTGTTATGATGCTTCAGACGGAGTCCAAAAGTATTTGTCCTTTTGGTTTTCAGTTGTTCATTGTAGCATGTCATTTGAAACATAAATCTGTTTTCATACCCAACTTCTGTTGTATTATTTATGCGCCTGTTTCTTATTTCAGTGCTGCTTATATAAGGGTTTGCTGTCCCCCCCCCTTTTTTTTTTAACCTTTTAACTAACTAATAGTTGAAAGATTGAATATTAAGCAATTGACATGTTGGAAGAAGCATTTCTTGGGCTGTGTGATTCAGTTCCATCACAGCTTCTCAGAGAAGCGTGCTGTCTTCTGAGAAGAGAGGACAGCAGTGTTTATTTTTAGTACAAGGTATGCTAAGTAAACTGCAAAAACTGTGTGTCTCCTGGATTTTTGTTTTTGTGGAGGCCTCTTTGCAGGTGACACAGGTAATGCAGTTGGAGAATGGGAGGAACACGTGGGCTGAGAAGGGTGTGTAGATGGTGTCTCTTGGCTCCCTGGGGAATTTCTGTGGGGGATACTACAGGCAACTGTACGCTTCCCCCAAGGACTCCGGTGACCCAGAATGGCTGTTGGTGTCAGAAGCAGTGTGACAAATGGTCTTGGTTGGCTAAGCCCATGTTGCTGTAGATCTATAGGGATTTTCTGGGGGTTTTTTTTGTTTGTTTTGGTTTTTTTGGGTTGTTTTTTTTTAAGAAATTGAAGGTGAATTTTCATCAGGAGAGTAGTGATGGTCTTAACAAGGCCGTATGTGTGAAAGATCTTACTTGAAGGTCTGAACAGACTCAGGAGGAATACGCAATTTGTTTTTGAAGGGTGATAACACTGTATTTTAAAGTGTCTGAGATATTAGAGGAAGCTTGGATTTAGCTGATGTTTCTGTAACACTTCCAAAATATTGGAAACTAGTTTGTGTTTTTTTCTGAGCTCTTAGTCTCAAAAATACGTTCATTTTCAGATGCTTAGATCACAGCTGGAAATTATTCTTTGGGAAGCGAGCCCTGTTCCTGTTCCTGCCTCCGTGCTTCCTCTGGCTGAATGGAGACCTCTGCCAGTGTGCTCTTCCTTGGGAGCCTGGAGGAGCTTTCCATGCTCCTTGGCTAGGGTACTGCCATAGGGACAGTGGTGGTATCTGTAACGTTTCCTACTCCTGTTCTGGGATGGGTGCATGTTGAAACTCAGGAATTATGTTTGCGTGCTTCATTTTTGAGTATGTGCCATTCTGAAGTAGGTTTGAAAACCCTTTTCTGTAAGTCGAATTGCAGGTGTTGTCTTGGTTGGCTGGTTTCTTAGTGAAGAAAGGTTAAAAGATGGAGTGTGCCATGAAGCTAAATGTGTCTTATCTGGTGCATTTTCTTTCACGATAGGATTAGAGTCCTTGTTTAAATGATAATTACCTTTAGAGATTCAATAAGACTGAAATTAAATGGGAAATGACTTCAGTGTGCCTGGATGGACCCTTGTTGTTTACATGATTAAAATTAGCTACAATTTGTTACATGATGCTTGAGTGTTTATGGATGTTTTGTGCCTTGAGTGTTTCATTTCCTGGGAACTGTAAACATAAGCATACTGAACTGTTAGGATGTTTATATATCCAATTCCTATTGGAATAGAAAGCTGACATACTTCTATGGATCTGGTTCACTGTTTTTTTAATTAGTTAAGTTCATAGTTACAAGGTGAGACCTAGAAGCAATATATACTGTCAGTCTTCATTAAGTTCCTATATAATTAAGAAGAGGCAATGAGGACTGAAATACTTGATGCTAATTTACATTAAACAAATTGAACAGAATGGTGATATTTTTCATTATTTTTTTAATACAGTGGATACAGTTTTATATTGAGTTTGAAGAAATGTGACATATTACTTGTAAAAGTGAAATGTAATCTATTTCTTGGTCCTTTTTTATAAAATGGTATATGCTTACATGGGTTGCATAGACATTCTTAGTAACTTTATTTTGCTGAAATTAAATTTACATAGCATTGTTATCCTAGTGATTAAATTATGAAGCAGAGAGAAAACTTCAATAATCATATTTTGTTTTTTAATGGAGATTGGCTTGCCTATTGAAACCATTAATGTTTTTACTGGTATGAACAGTTATTCCTTTCCTGAATATCAAACTCTCGATTTCATTGCTGTCTCCTAAATCATGCTTCTCAGTTTCCTTCTCTGAGACATTTGATAGTTCTTCTCTCTTCCACCTGGGAATTTTGAGGTTAAGGCCTTTAATACAGTCTGACAAAATAGTAGTGAATATTGAGTATGAGTACCAAATTAGGCCTTACTAATATAAAAATGTCTTAATAACTATTCTCTGTACAAAATAAACTACACATGATGGATAAAGAGATTTCTGCATAGCAGCTTTTGTGTTTGAAGTTCCCAGATTGTCACTTTGTGCTGCATCAGTGAACACACTGATTTTGCTTTCAGGGGACCTTTGGACTCCTCTAACTCACATCTACGGTCACTGGGGCAGAAGGGGGAAGACTTCAAATGAACTTGTTCTCCCCCTAGATTTTCATCTAGGAAGTGCCTTTGGTTTCATTTTGAGAGATGCGAAGCTGGGTACAGAGAGCAAAGAGGAAGTAGGTGGTTGTTCCAGAAATCAGTGAAAACAACAATAGTCAAGTGAAGCCAACAGATGGGGGAGACTTTCTTTCTCCTTAGTGTTTCCATTGTGCTTGGCATCTCAGGGTCCTTGTCTGTCATTTAGGCTCTCGGACAACATGGTAGTAAATGTAAAACGGAGCCTGTTAGAATCATAGAATGCTTTGGCTTGGAAGGGACCTTTAGATGTCGTCTAGCCCAACCCGCCTGCAGTGAGCAGGGGCATCTTTAATTAGATCAGGTTGCTCAGAACCTTGTACAACCTGACCTTGAATGTTTCTAGGGATGGAGTCTCCACTACCTCTCTGGGCAACCTGTTCCAGTGTTTCACCATCCTCATTGTAAAAAATGTCTTCCTTATATCCAATCCAAATCTACCCTCCTTTAGTTTAAAACCATTATTCCTTGTCCTGTCACACCAGGCCTTGCTAAAAAGATTGTCCCCATCTTTCCTGTAGGCCCCCATTAAGTACTGAAAGGCCACAATATGGTCTCCCCTCAGCTTTCTCTTCTCCGGGCTGAACAACCCCAACTCTGGCAGCCTGTCCTTGTAGGAGAGGTGCTCTAGCCCTTGGATCATTTTTGTGGCCCTCTTCTGGACCCAATCCAACAGTTCTATGTCCTTCTTGTGCTGAGGGCTCCAGAGCTGGACGCAGTACTCCAGGTGAGGTCTCACCACAGCAGAGGGGCAGAATCACCTCCCTCGACCTGCTGGCCATGATTCTTTTGATGCAGCCCAGGATACGGTTGGCCTTCTGGGCTGCAAGCATGCGTTGTTGGCTCCTGTCCAGCTTTTCATCCACCAGTACCCCCAAGTCCTTCTTCTCAGGGCTGCTCTCAATCCCTTCATCCCCCAGCCTGTCTTGACACTGGGGGTTGCCCCGACCCAGGTGCAGGACCTTGCACTTGGCCTTGTTGAACCTCATGAGGTTCATACAGGCCCACCTCTCCAGCTACTAATAACTTAAAAAAATTGGTCTAGTCACTGATAGATATCACTGTTGGGGTAAATACATGGTGAAACAGACGGGGTTTTGGTTAACAGGAGGAGGACAAAAGTAGGTGAATCATGAACCATGCAAGTCTGAGTTTTTTCATCTTGTGGCAAAGAAACACATTTTCAGCTCCTTTTTGTCACGATCTCAGAAACAGTCTTTTCTTATCTCAGATGAATGACTGTAAGGTATGTGGCCAACATTTCAAAATGACCAATTTGATGATTCATGAGTCAAGTTCAAGCACAAGCCTCAGCTAAAGATGCCTAGGATAAGACTCAGTATAAGGCTGTAAGGCTTTAATATAATTTGGTGAGATCAAGCTAAAAGGATTTACACACTACAACAATATAAAAGGTTTATACAGACATTATGGTTTTGGTAGGTTAGTACAGCCTACGGGCATGGGAAAACTTACAGGTAGGAAAATGTGGGTAGAATGGCAAGGAGCCAGTGAGAAAGAAGAGTGTGATGTGTCTGGTGCTCAACTGAAATATGCTGGTATTACAGAGAGTAGTCTTATCATAAGCAACTGATTCTACTCAGTAGCATTTGTGTTAATGGCAAAGGTCTTGTTAATGCCAGCAAGAGCAGCAGAAGGCTCTCTTGGATTTAATGAAAGCTAAATGTGAACTTAGTGCTTTAGTTAAAAGAAAAAAAGGGGGGATGGGGAGAAAATGCCTTGACTTTTTTGAAGTGAGAGCTGTATGCATTTGGTGAAAAGGCAAGCAATTAATGCACTTCAACCAAGTGCAAAAGAAGTTTGAAGGAAAATATCTGGTTTACTCCAGTCTGTTCTCTCTCATCCTGTGGATATCTTCTACTACATGCTATGAACGATGCATATTTGGTTGTCTTATAAGTGATACTGATCCACACCTATGAAGTTCCGTGAAAGGGATTAATTTTTCTAAGCTAACAAATCTTGGAAGAGATGAGGTGAAGTGTTGTTTTTCATGTGGAAAGATGAAAGAAGCAATTAGAGCTGAATATAAGTAAATCCCAGTGGAGTAGATACTTGATCGGCTTGATTTTGTAAAACTTACTTTGATGTGTTGCTGGTGTATGTGTCTGTATGGACATGCTTTTCCTCTGCACCATCAGAAGAAAAGAATCAGGAAGACTGAACCAAACATTTTGTTGCTTAATTTTATATATTGTGACTGCATGAAAGTCCACAGAGCATATGTGCAAGTGCTTGCAGAAGTGAGGAGTCATTAGAGAACTGATTGGCCCACCCTCACTGGAGTCAGGCATGCTGCAAAAGACCACTTGAGATATGCAGAGTGATTAGCAACATAGAGTGGTTTAATTAGGATCTGATGAGTTGTATTATTCCCATACTTCTTGATGGGCCAGGTTGAGTTGAAAGCATCAATCATGGCTGTAGACAGATGTCCTTTTCTGGAGCTCTTTCTGTTAGATGGTATCATCCCCAGTCTCTGCTTTGTACTACTCCAGAGACACTTCTCTTTATGCTACTACCCTTCACGCAACTCCCATGCTCTTTGCACTCTTTGCACACTTCTTCGCAGCTGTGGCAGTGGTGCTAGGACAGCTGTTTCAAACACCACATACTGAAAAATATCAGGAGACTGCATGCTGGATTGAAAATAACTTTTTCATGATGGAAAGTAAAATCCTAACATGTTTGTGTAGCTTATGTGAGAATATTAATGCCCATGTTATCTGAGGATAATGTTATCTTGAGACTTTGGTGCACTGAGCATGGGGTACATAACTTGCTATATCTTGATGTTGCCAAATTGATGAATAGGGAAATGATTTACCAGTGTAAAATACGATCCCTTTTATTGTGCAGCTCTTAACTCAGGCAGTATTAAAGCACTTAGTCATCCCACAACTGGGGGAGGATATTTTGTCAACAGTAGCTTTTGGAAGTTGACTACAGAGAGTGTAATTCTATGGCAGCTGTGCACTGATTTCTCCCCTGTTATTTGTTCACGTATTTTCCCTACTCCTCACAATCTTCTCTTGACCCAAATCCTTCCTAATCTGACTGCTTCCTCTTCTCTATCTCCTGCTTCACCTGTGTGTCTCCTTGCTGTCATGGTTTGTCCATCTTGTCCTCCGACTTCCCTCTGTCTTCCACTCCTCCTGCTTGTTGAGGAGTAGAAGAGGTTGGATGTGAGAAGCTCAGGGCTTAAAGAAGTGAGAGCAGATGTGAGAAGAGCCCTTGGATACGTGGGAAGAGATAGAAAGAAGGGGAGGAGTATGGGACAAGGTAGTGAGTGTGTGAAGCATGGGACATATAAACGCAGAAGTGGGATCTAGAGCCGGAGGGCAGGGAGTGGTGGGGATGGGAAAGGTGGAGGAACGAGCTGAGTAGGAGGTACAGGGAAAATGATGCTGAGCGTCTTCCCCAGAAAGCAAGAGGCAGTAGTAAACGTGACTTAGGTAGCTAGCAGCAAATGATGGGGCTGGTGGGTGCCTGCACCCCTCCTGGGCTGCCTGCGCAGCACCCCAGCTGCGGATCAGCAAACACAGCGTTTGTGAACTGGCTTGAAAAGTGCTTTTAAAACCAGGAGCTGGGAAGTCTCTTTGAATGCAATTGACCTTTTTGCCTTTTCGTATCCCTGACGAGGTCCCAGTCTTCTGCTCTGCACAACCGAACCTCTCAACTCTCCCTGGCAGTGCCTCTCATCAGCCAGAAGGTGTATCGGCCCTTCCTCCCCAGGCCACCCCGGGCCATGGCCACCTGCTCCCCGCGGCGCTCCCCCGGCGCTGCCGAAGCAGAGGAGGGCGGCTGTTCCTTCTTGCGTGGATTTGGCGGTGACAGATGTCCGGCCTCGTGATGGAGGCACGAGCAGGGTGCTGGGGTGGATGTGGCCACTTGGGCTGGTGCCTCACCCCTTCCGGAAGGCCTTGTGGAACAGGACAGAAAAGACTAAAACACCGTTATGTTGTCCACTGGCTTGCTGCCTTTTAAAAACATTTAAATTTTGCTAATCTTTTTTTCTGGAATTTTTTAACAGTGTGGCAGCTGTGCTACATAAAGGTAGCTGGTGCTAACTTCTATAATGTAAATGACAATAATTCCACTGTTATCAAAGTCCCTTGGGCTTTCTCATAGATTTTTATTACGGAAGTAGTGAAGTACTTAGGAAAGCTGTATTGCATTTGTTTTACTAGCTGTATGTTTATACTGTATTTATAATTCCTAGCTATTAGTTTATAATTCTGTTAAAGAGGAAAAAGAGTAGATCGGGTTTTGGCCTGTGAAAGCTGAATCTGCTTCTTTTGAAGAAAACTGAGTCTGTTTCCTTTCAAGAATTAATATAATATTGTTTATTTTTCATATCAAAAGAAACTAAGTGTGAACAAAGAAAGACCATTTTCATTTGGCAATGCTGACTAACCCAGCTTTACTGATTTCTCAATTTCACGTTTCTACCATTACACAACCAAAAATGTTATTCATTATTTTTGGCTGATGTTGTTTTCTAGGAGTTAGTTTCATGTTGCATTTTAGGAGTGAAAACCTAATCTGAAGCAAATGCAAAAATGAGGTTCATTAATTTTTTTAGAAGTTTGGATATTTTCTGTATTGCCAATTTCTACCCTTTTTTTTTTTTTTTCTGGTAAGAAATGCCCTGCTTATGGGAAAGGAGCCACGCAGAACAGGGTATTTGCTTGCCTTTTCAGAGCTGAAGAAGTAGATAGTGCATAGCACAGGTGCTGAAATAATGTTCCCTGTTGTGAAAATCTATAGGCTGACAAACAGAAATTTTTAGTTTAAAAAACATCCAAACCCCCCAAAACCAGGGCTGTGCTGAGATGAGCAGAAGTAAGTTTAAGAAACATGATGTTTTGATAATTTTGCAAGTTTTCTTGGAGAATGTTGTTTGAGTTCTTCCAGAGCAGCCTCAGCTGAGCAGGCCAAAGACTTCACTGGTAGAAGTTTCTCTAATAATTTTTTTAGTTATAATCCTGGGGCGAGGGAAATGATGTTTTGGTCTGGCTTCAGTGGTGACATTCAGAGCTATTCCATCACTTCCTGCCATAATTTTGTTTTTGTAGTGCTTCTCATGTGTGTGTGCTATTGTGGCTCTGTAGCCATGCTGTAGCTATAATTGTGCTGCAGAAGCTTGTGATCAATGCTCCAACTTCCTCAAAAGCTACAAATTAAGCTTTCTCATGCAGATCAGTAGTAGAGAGCATTTACAGATTTTTTTTTTTTTTTTTAATTCCTCTTTTTAAAGCTGGAGATCCATATGACTCAGCCTGAGGGAGTGATGTGTTTTGAAAGTGAGAGGTCTTCTGCTTTTTGCAAAGTCTGCTGATGCTTTTCTGGAATACAAGATGTCAAATACAACTTCATTTAGAACCTTTTTGGTTTATTTGGTTATTTTTGATGAACGCCATCCGTTTTGAATATTTGAGAAAAGCGTAGTTGTTATATTTAAAACCATTAATCATGTGAACCTAAAGAATTGATCAGGAGCCTTAAAAAATTTAATGGGTTTAGGACCCATTACAGTGCTGCAAAGGATGTCTTAGGATGAACTATGTACTCTAAATAGTGCCTGATGCATTTTAATGTTAAAGTAACATTGAAAATGTTCACAGAGAGGAAAATTGAAAGCTAACTTCAGTGACCTTTCCTACAAGTCACAAGACCCGCATGGATGTTACATCAATGGGACTCTTAAGGCTCTTTTTTCCCCAGCTCACAGCAGGGATAGTAAAAACAAGAAACTTCACAGTTAGTGTTCCACTTAGTGGGTGCACTAGGCAGTATTTAGGGTGGCCGCCAATCCTTGCTGCGTGGTTGCTTCTTGATCCTCTGTCATGGCAAAGCAAAATGCCTCTGTGTTTCTTAAAATGAAGAATTCATGCGCTGTTGGGTGGTGCAGGCAAGTACCGCTAAGATAATGACAGAACATCTTCCCTGCTAGATGTGTACAAGAGAGATTGTTTTTCCTCTCTGTCGCTATAGGTAAGGATCTGTAGTTAGCCGTGTGGTAATTAAGCCTGCTGTGCAATTGGGAGTCCTTGAAATGAGTGGGAAGAGAAAAGCAGCAGCTTCCTTCCCCCTTGTTTGGTGCTGAAAGGGTTTGGGTTCTCAGCGTTCATCCAGGAATACGACAGCAAGAGCTAGAGTGAAGGTTTGTTGTCTTGCACTTTCTTTCGACTTGTTAATAAGCATCCATAATTTAGCTTCAAAATTAATGAAGAGGTTTATTCTCTGACTGCATTATTAGCTATTTTTGTCAGTTGCTCTGCATCTCTCTGTATGTATACATTAGCACACGTGTACACGCGCGCATGCCCTTTTTCATAGTTTTTCAGTTTATCAAATGGCAAGGACGGATTAAATGATTCACCCAAATCTTCATGTTTCAGTAAATAGTGGAGTTGACAGTAGGAAGCAGGTACCCAAGGTGAAGGAAGAAAGAACAACTCTTACAAGTGTTTGTATATTAATTTCACAGATTCAGTAAGCACTTAAATAGCTCTTTTTTTTGTTTGTTTGTTTTGTTTTTTTTTATTGTATCCCAGCACTGCACTGGGTTACAATATGAATCTTCACAGGTGAAGAGAAGACCTGAATTACTAGCCTTTCTAATGCTAATAGTGAGACTGGCTCCTGTTTCCATGTGTTTATAGCCTGAATAAACAAGGCAGAGGGGGGAAGAAAAAAGTGAAGCAGAAGATAAGTGGCCTGCCCAATTTCATAAGGCATGTCGAGAGATGCAGGTCCTGCCGCCCCAGGCCAGTGCTCTCTTCTCTTGGAGGCACTCTGCAAGGATTAAGAGAGGTTCATTGCACTTGGATTAGTTGCAGATAAAATGGATGCTCTCTGCAGTAAAATGTATAATATCAATAAATAGCTAAAAGAATTGGTCTCCTTTGAAGCCAAGAAACATGGTATTAAAGAATAGGAGATATTTTAGTAAAGAGACTAAAACTCATTCTAAAATCAGCATTTTGATACCATTCAACTCAGTGTTTTATTTATCTCTTCAGGCAAAATGTCAGTCTCTGGACTGATAAATGGCATTTACAACACTTGTAGAAACTTGCAATGCAGATTTTTTTAATCTGTGTCTTTTGCCATTTGTTTTTCTATTGTTGATGTTAAACTGTTAGAATGCTTCAGAATCATTAGCTGATATATGGAAGGAAATTTCAATACTTGTAAACTGCCTCTTTATATACACAAAAGCTCAGATTAAGCCTGTGTAGTTCTTAAAATCAGGACTACTTTATTTACAGTACCAAACTTTTAAACTGCTGCACAAACTCTGAAATACTTGCTTTGTATTATACAAGTATAGTCTACCACCAATCATGGTTAAATCCATGTTAGCGGACTAACTCTCCAAGACAGCATAGGAGAACTGCGGTCATTAAGTTTGTAACAGCTACGCTTAGAGGAGTGGAGAGCTGGAGAATTAAGCTATGCTTTCCTTGATATTTTTAGAGATTATGTATGTGCTTGCTTAATCTGCTGGGATAATGTCAGAACAGGATGGGTTGACTGATCATATTATCTCGACCTAACTGATGCAAATGAAACAAAAGCACATTGCACCCTCTTGAGATGGTTGTGATAGCTTGTTCTTCTAACAGGTGCAGTCAAATTCTTATATCTAGGGTAAACAGAAGAATAATTGTTTTAATATATTTTACTGAATGTTAAAAATGGGGGGTGGGGGGGAAGGAAGAAAAGTGCTGTAAAGCAAGAAGAGTATTGACAATACAAACCAGAAGTGAGCGGAGCAGTTTGAGTGTGAATACGTAAGTATTTTTGCTCCCTTACAATCAGGATGCACATAGAGAAAGATGCAGCAGCTCAGGAATTGCAGGGTGGTTGTGTGATTGTCATAATAAGTCTCAATTCATTATATTTAACTTTGCTTCTCACAATTATGTCCTAGCAGCTTCTATATGTTTTAGCTGTTACGTGTGTTCAGGCATTTCCCTCAAGATGACTGTCTTCTCTCTGAAACACTTGGCTAGCTAAATTTTGTGCTTTGAGTCTCTTAGTTATATTGGGATTTTTTACAAGATTCTTAACTAAGCTTATCATTCAGGAGTGATCCTGTTCTTATAAGGACTCATGTGATGACACTTCTGCAGAGAATGCATGTTTTTCATCTGAGAGTTACACTGAAAAAAGGACTGGTGGGGACGAGTGTCAGCACTCGTATTTTCAGTTTTGCATGCAGACTCGCTGTGTCTGTCCAACAAGAGTTAGCAGCAGAAATACCTTTATCTTTGGGTCAGATCTGGTGTCTGGCACCAGTCTTGCTCCTGCTTTAGCAGGGACTTCCCTGCAGGTTCCCACGGATTGCTGGTGATGACACTTCTGGGATATTGGCTCTTCTGAATTTCTGACCCTTGATGAGAAAGTCTATATCAAACCACAGGAACTATTTAATTGAAGCTGCTGTGTTTATATGTACAAAGTTTGTTTCCTCACATTTAAATTTTGCAAATAATTTATAGGAAATTTCAAACTTCTGCTGATAGCCTGTGTGTTGATTGGGCAGCTATTGCTGACGTTCTGTTACAACTGCTGTAAGAATTCATGAAGAGAAATTGCCCCTCTGAAGGTCATTACCTCCTATATCTACATTTCAAGAGGTTTCTAGTATGTCTTCTGTCTGGGGATCCCAATCTGCCTACTATTTGGGTTGATGGTTGGACTAGATGATCTCAGAGGTCTTTTCCAACCTTAATAATTCTATGATTCTATTTATGTCAGATGGAAATTGGAGCACAGCGTCCAGTAGAATCTGCCCTTGCCCTGCAGTCCTCCACTGGAAAGTGGAACTGGGCTGTGTTGTGGGATCCATACAGGAAAAGGTCTACTTTTTGTATCCAAGACAAGACCGGGGGTTGAAGTGTAGCTTTGGGTCTAGTTTATTTCAGACAGGTCCTGTATGATAGAGCTTGGTTCTTACTGCTTGATACCAGAAGGATGCTGTCACCTGTCTTGCAGAATGCTTAAATCGCTAGGAGTCTGCTTCTTTTTCAGTCAGAAAAAAAATACTCAAGTCCTAAACCTTTTCAGTTGAAACTTGGATGTTATTTTGGTAGTGCCACATAGAGCCAGGGGAAGGGATGGAAACAACTGGCTTCAGTTTGTCTTAAAAAACACAGCCTTACGAAAGATGGGGCAATAACAGAAGCATCAACATCATGTAGCCAGAGAGATTCAGGTTGTGCTTAATAGCACCCCATGACATCTTGGCCATCAAACTAGGAGTAATTTTTGATTAGGTACATATGACCTGGTAGTTGTTCACTCCTGCATGCAGTCTTTTTATTTGATTCCCAATTTTTCTTGCTTCTGAGTGTAGTCGATGCTATTCTTGAGAACATATTTATTTTCCATTGAGTTTCCAAACACAATTTATGCTCCTCTGCAATCAAATGCTTTTGTGGAATCCGAGACAGGCCTGATACACTGATTTTTTTCAAGTTTGTTCTGTGTGTTAGCAGAAAGATTTCAGGACCACAGCTCAGCTATGAAGTCTTTTTACATCAGTGAAAAGCTTCTTTTCTTTTGAGAATTGTATTGCTTGATGCAAGGATGCTTCTTCTGAAAGAGGATTGTTGCTTATCGTTCTTAATGACAGTAGTCAATTTGGCAAAGTGCAGGCACAACAGAAGTTTTATTTGCTGTGTTTAGTAGAAAGGTAGCAATTTTTTTTTTGGTGTATTTTAATCATGACAAAGATAACTGATCTTGTGAGAGTAAGTGGCACAGCTATTAGTATAATTTTGCTAGAATTACATTTAAAATACAAAGGTTTCTGGAATAGTAGATAATGATGAAGTAGGGACTGTGCAGAGCTTTCAGGATTCCCTGAAAAAGTGAACTGTTTAATCAAGCTTTTGTTTTAATATGGCTAAATGTGAAGGCACACAATAAGAAGCGAGAGAAACAGACCCTTGCTATGAGATGGAGAATTGGTATCCAGCAAAGAAATCCATTTTAAAAAGGATGCTTGAACAATTAGGAGGGTATTTAAACAAGACACAAAAACAATTCCAGGACCAAAGAAAAATAGTGTGAGACTTGGAGCTCAGTGCTTTGCTTCCTGAAACCAAAGGCAAAAGTTGCTTGTTGCATATTAACTTCATAGAAGGGAAAATGCAAGATCGTGCACTTTGTTTTGTCAAGAAAGGCAGAGCAAGAATTTGTTTAAAAACTGTATTTGCTTTAAATTGGAGGGAAAAGCACAATTTAACAGTGTTGGAATTGTTGGAATGGCTGTTGAAATTGGGGAGTTTTTAATTTACTGATATGTGTGCATCAGCACAGGATTTTTAGGATTTGGGTGGGTTTTTTTTTTTGCTAGATATGCTTAGGTCAAAATAATAGCAAAGTAGTTAAGTCAATTAAAAATGCTCTCAGTTCAGCATCAGAAGGGGTGGTTCTTGCTTCCAGCCTGGTCTTTAAAAACGGAAAATGTGCAGCAGGCTGATGTCACTCGTTTCTAATTAGAGCCTGGTACTGCATTTGTAGGACTGATTTTAGCATCTCCAGCTGAGGGAAGGAAACCCCTCAAATGCTAATGCCTCCGAGGGCGGGGTGTGCGAGCTGTACCAGGGAGATCCACTGCTGGCCCTGCCAGGTGGAGGGCTGAATCCAGCAGCCTTTCCTCTGGCCATTAATCTTAGCAGGAAGGTGAAAAGTGTCTGTTCTGCGCATCCAACTGCAATTTCCCGTGCCCTCCCCCCAAGATGAATGCTTCATTAGGAGGGGGGGAACCGATCCCAAACAATACCTGCCATTTGTGTGCCGCTCTGAACTAGAAGCGGGTTGCTCTCCCGGGTCCGTAGCACTAGCTAGGGGATGCACAGGGTGTTTGCTGCCTCTAGACAGCAGAGGTAGAAACTTCCACTGCTTTGCACGCAGACAATTTTGACTTGAGTGTGCATTTTGGGTTTTACAGTCTGCCAGTCGCGTGTTTCGTGATGTTTTATCGTAATGGGTGACAGACAGGTGAAAGAAGGAATGGTCATACTTCTCAAAAGCTTACAAAGGCAACGAGCAGTTGTTAATTGTGTTCTCTTTCTGAACGACAAACTGATAATATAAAGTTAACTGTAGCTGTACAACATCTTTTCTGAAGCTTCTTCTTAAACTGGGCATAATAACACTTCTGTTTATTGTCCCCATGATGCAGGCTGCTATCTGAAACACTCTGGGGTGCACCTTCTAGAGTAATACAAGATGTCGAATTTGGATTAAGGGCGACTGCAATGTTCAAAGGGAAAATACTGAAATAATTATAAAGATACTATTAAAGACCAATTTCTAACAAAGATGAAAAGGAGGATGGATTTGGAGAGTTAAAATGTAAAGCAAAATAAAAGGGGACGGTGCTTAGAGTTTAGAAATACATCATGTAATTAGCAAAGAAAATGTTTAATATGCTGCTTGTCTGACAGTCTTTTATTTGTTCACTTTGGTGTCATCATTTTCAACATGCAGCTTTAACCAAAGGAATTTTAAGGGGTGTGTTTACATGTTAAGGTGGGGGAAAAAAAAAGGCCAAGGAATAGTCTGTGCGATCAAACCATTTAAAAGTGGTACATTACAGCGTATAGTATTCAAGATGAAGAGTTCAAAGAATGTTTGGAGAGATCAAACATACTTGATTGTGAGGCTTTAACTGATAATTTTATTTCAAAATTACCTGCTGACATGTAAGGCTGACATTAAAGATAAGCCTAGAATTAAGGCTGGGGGAAAACTTCAGCATCCAATTCAGTTTTCACCGGTTTGCACGTTGTTTTTCTTGGGAAACTTTTCTGCAGATTTAAATTAAAACTTTTTCTTGGTTTGTGTTTTTTGGTTTTAGAATTTAAAAAAAAATAAAAATCAAAAAGAAGGTTTTAATTTGGAGACACTCCTCATGCATTCTGTTGTGATTAAACATAAAATTCTGTATAATGCTCATTTACTACTGTGCCCTGGGGTTGCGCCTGACCTCTGTCTCCGATGGCACCCCGTGAGCAGGACCTTCCAGGCAGGCTGTCACTGGCCTTGTGTCTTCTAAAAGGCAGAACATGCTCTGTTTTGTGAAACGTAATTCAGAAAGACAGTGGTTTACATGGAGAATATAAAGGTGATATGTACATTACTAGAGCTTTCCTGAAACATTGCAGCAGCATTTCCAAATGGAAAACTTCAGATTTTTCAGTTAAAAGGCTTGTATTTCAATTTTCCATCAATAAAATTCTCATTCTCATTGTGTATAAGTTCTCATTATGCACAAAAGCAATACTAACAAAATTCATTTCCCAGGAGAAAAGGCAAAAGCATCACGTATGTGATCCTGATACCAATAATTTCCCCCACAATATATGCAATATGGTAATACGGGGTTAAGCATGCCCTGCGAAGGCTCACGTGGTCGCCCAGCAAACATGAAGAACAACAGGATTTTGAACAGCTGTATTACCCAGACATTTAGTTAGGGCTGTCTGAACAGGCACACTTGAAAAACCAGTTAAACAGCAACATGTACTGGTTGAGCACAGAGTCAAGCAAGTAAGTCTGGGTGGGCATTGGAAATCCTTCAAGGAAATAAATATTCTTAGCTGATGATGCTTCTCCAGGGCATCAGGGATGTGAGGTGTCCTTCAGAGTCACAGGACTGTGGGTTGCATTCCTTTTGTTAATGACTGAGCCGTACCAAAGGAAGCCATACTTCCATTTCAGAAAACCTGTAACATGAACTTATTTTTGTTTGGGTTGTCTTGGGCTAGGTTTATTGAAAGAGGAGCAATCTTTGGTTTGGTTTGTGCAATGTCCAGCACAAGCAGTAGCATACTCCTGAGTGAGGTTCACTAAGAGCTGTTGCAGTAAGAGCAAAGCGATGTCTTGTCCTCTAAAATTACATGCTACTAAAATATGTGCTCTAACATAAAATTCACATTGAGATGAAATATTCGATGCAACTGCTGGTTGAATTGTACTGATTACAGGAGTCATTAACACAGAGGGAGCACTTCTCTGAAAATTGGCAGTTTTAGAAAGAATCAAAATCGTTTGTTTGTTAGGTGAGTTATCACAGGAACTTACTCTTTTTCCATCCCTGTTTTGGGTAGTTACTTGTTTCACCTAAATATTAGAGGTAGTGTGTGTTTGTCATCATTTAATTGTTTTTATTATGTTCTGCTATAAGGACATGGAAGCCCTTTATTTTCTGTTTATTGCTGTGAAATTGTTTCAAGTTTTACGACTTCACAGATACAGACTGTATCAGTGGTTTTTAATTGTGCATATTTATGATTTTGGTGTTTTACAAGATTCTGGAGGTTAAGCCCCTCAGCTGTCACCGTTCTCTTTCTGTTTGCTGCTGATGGAACCATCTTAGCAGCAGCAAGTAAACTGCTGGCAAGAGGAATTGCAGCACTAAGATAAAGTTGTTTCTAATCTAAGTGCTTCTCAGTCGAGAATCGCAGTATGAGGAAGAAACATATTCAAGGAATCAGGCACTTGTAGGTTTTTTCTAATGTACTATATTTACAACCTCTGACAATTTGAGCTGAGCACAGCGAAAACCTGGCCTAATTGCAAAGACTGCAAAAAAATACTTGTACTTTTTTCCCCTGAATAAATGGTTATTTCTGCAGGATGAAATGCATATCTGCATTACGAAAGAAAACAATAACAGTTCTGTGTCTGAGCTCATTACGTGGTTGAAAAAGAATGTACAAGTCCAGATTTTCCTTTGGACCTACCTGGATTTCAGATCACACACTGGAGTATATTCCCTGGTGCTTCTAATTCTAAAGGGAATATTGTACATTTTCATGATACTTTTATTATCGCTTTTCACTTCCAAGAATGTCTGTAAGATTTTGGGTACAGTCATGTGAGATAGTATGCCAAGAGAAAGCCTTTGTAATTCTGGAGTATAAGTGTAGAAAATAACACAGGATTTCATAATGTATCTGTAATTCATATCAGCACCAAGGTGTTTATGATTTTGAAAGAGATATGCATTACTTCTGTGAGACTGCCTGTAAATATGCGTATTTAGGAAACATTGTTTTTGCAACATTGCTGACTTAACTTGTAAAATACTGTTGTTTTTTCATCTTAGGTCTGAGGGTAACTGTGTTACTGACATCATCCCTCATGGTCTTGGGAGCTGGCCTGAGATGCGTTCCAGTTTCAGACCTAGAAATTAGGAAGAAGTAAGTGAATTAGTTATTTTTAATATGCATATTTTATACTTTCTGTTAATGTAATTTTTGCTGCTACTGCAAAGAAATGTTAGTACAAATTTTCTGTATGAATTTGATATGCCAAATGTTTGTTGTGTGGACGTGGGCTTACATGCTTTGCTGCTTAAATTGATTTTTCTAGTCCTTCTTCTACATAGTATCTGAAGATCAGAAAGCCCTTTACAAACCTGAGTTAATTAAGCCTCACCCCATCCTGCATAACTAATATTAATCTGCTTTGCAAACAAGGAAGCAGAGATTTAGAGAGGTTCAGAAACTGGCCTAAGATCACACAGGGAGCCATGCCACAAAACCCAAAAATATGTAATTTGTATGCAAATGTTAAATAATTAGTTCATGTTTCTCATATTGGATGTATGGGATTGTGCAATGAGACTGATGAATTTATACAAAATAGCCTTTTTCATGTAGTCTCTGCCAGTCTGCATTCCAAAGTAGTCTTGTACTTTCTGTGTGGTTGAAATGAGTCCTTCTGTACACATGCAATTTAAGAGTTTATGATAGAGTTATAGATTCTGTCCTAAAAATCACACAATCCAAACAATTCAGTTGTCCTGTCAACATATCCTGAACCTGGGAATCCTCAGTAAGTACAGGAGTTGCACTCACTATGTACAGCCAGGGAATATGGGTCACTTGTTGTTCACTTAACTTTCTTCTGCCTCTCATGCTGAAGGAGGAAGGAATACAGGCATTACTACATTCTTCTGCTTCTTTAAAAACAGTTCACCAGTTATACTTGCATAATATGTAAGCACTAAGAAAATAACTTACATATAAAAGGTTTTTATGTGGGGTTTTTTTCCCTTGAATTCTAGTCAGCTTCCAGGCGGTCCTTGTATTATTTCATCAAGTTCCTTTTTTTTTTTTTTTTTTTTTTTTTTTTCCCCCCCTTAGTATTGCTTACCCTGAAAATCAGCTTGGAAACCTTTAAGTTGAGAAAGAAAATGTTTGGTATGAAGTAGAAGGCAGATGACTGGCTACCATGTATAAAACAAAGGAAGAGGTTCAGAGAGAGGACTGAGAATGTAATAAACACATGGTAAAATTCACCGATCAGGAGCAAGTAGCTAGTGTGTAATGAATGGCTTAGTAAACTAAGTGCAGTGTGGTGAGTAGGGGGGAGAATATAATTTCAGTTCTTAGGTGCTTTTGAGCATATAAGGAAACCCAAGGTGCTCCTGATGTTACTCGCCCAGCGTCGCCCATTTCAGTGCGGACTTTGTGAGCAGGGGAGGCTGAACTAACCGTATTGTGCTACCGTTCACAGTGACCCTTTCAAGGTGAAAATGTAATTTTAAAGTAGCCAGGAAGAGCTGTCCTCATTGTGCCCTTGTTTTACTTTTTCTCAAGATGCTAAGGGGTGCTCAACATCCAGTTCATCCATTCTGATGAATTTTGGTTTAAATATATAAATCTTTTAAATGGGCCTTGTGGCTTCAATGCAATGAAGTGTGGTGTCTTACGTACCTTTTCATTTATGAGTTATGCCAAAAGACTTGTGCCACCCGAGGCTTTACCAAAGCAAGGATGAAGACTGTAAGAACCCAAGAAGAAATTTGCAAATGAGATTTAGGTGTGAAGTATCATTTGAGGAGTGGGAAGGAGAGCTTCCACATGTTCTGATCACCATTAAACAAGGTTTTCCAGTGTAAGTGCAGTGAGGAGACCTAGGAAAACAATGAAATAAATGCCTAAAGAGAAACATTCAAAGAACAACTTCTTTAACTAGGGAAAGAAAGGCTGTGGACTCTATAGAGTGTGATGAGATGTATAAAATATGATGATACATTTTATTGAAAATTGTATAGGCAAAAAAAAAAAACAACCCATGAGCAGAATCCTGATGGAAAAGGTTACTAATTTCATTTATTCATGCTGTGAAAATATGCATCATCTCCAGCTGAAATTGATAAATTTGCTTACTTAGCCTACTTCAAAAAAGAGAAATTTTCAAGAATTGCAGCTCTACCTGAGGAAGTAGTTTGATCTTTTACACAGTTTGATTAAAAATCTATGGAGAATAGTTATAGCTAACTGTGTGAAGCAAAAGGATGGTTTTCAGTGAAGGTCTCTTGAGACATTGTATATAATTGTACAGACTGTGCAATGTTATACCAGGTAACCTGCGTTGTTTTGAGAGCTAAGACTGAAGGCCAGTTTTCATCCATTACTTGAAGCATGATACCAAATAAAATCATATTTTCAAGGTGAGCATTACTGCTTAATGCATTAACAACAACTGGCTGAGCACTAAACTATGCACTTATTCTGAATGTGTATATGTGTTAATATGACAGTTTGAACATTACAGAGCTCGTCAGATGGACAAGATCACACACCAAGCTAATACTGGAGTATTTCAGAAGCCAGTGTAACTGGAACTTCTTTAAATGCTTTTGCATGTTTTGTAACGTGTTCCTTCGGTCCCTGGGTAATCTGCAGTAATATACTGAAGGATTTCCATGGGACATTTATGTCGGAGTTAAGATACATAAAATTACAAGAACGTTCATGAGGTTTGTCAGGTTTAGTTTTTTTTTTTTTCTAATTTGTAGCTGTCTCTGCTCCCTAAGCTCTTGTAATTTAACATTGAGGAGAGCTACTAAAGCCCATCACCTATCAGAGCAATCACAGACATGAGGAAATCATGGTTAAGACTGACATTTAATCCTGACTGCTTTATGCTCCTTATCTTACACAGACCTGTAATATCCAAGTGCGTTCTTAAGCTCCTTTCTAGTCTGTAATTATTCTTTTGGTTCTAGGGTGTAACAGCAGACTAAGACTATCTCCTGTTCTCCAAGTCATGTTTTAAACACAAACCTCAACCTCTGTTTTCGGTTCATTTGATGCCAATGTACATGCATGATTTGTACGCGGGACAATTCAGGTTGCACATTTGAGTGTGTCTCTTGAAGCAGCTGTTCTTTATGTTCCCTCTGCCAGTGTGTGACCTAAAACTGTACTGGGAATCCATGCCAGAACTACATAAATTCAGTGAAGGCTGAAGTGGGAGTGCATGATGAAAATGTGGAAGTATGGACTTGCATGTGAGATTGAGGAACCAACCTATATGTGGACTAGCAAAGTCCCTCTCACGTACACATATGCTCTTACTTACCTGCTTTCCTCTGCAGCCCACTAACCTGTGGGGTTAATGTGAGTATCGTACAGACAAAGAGGTTAAAAAGAACTTTTCTTATGTATCATGCACTTCTTTTATTTTTTTAGTTCATAGTTAAGGTAAATAATACAGAACATAAAAAAAAAAAAGGACATTATCAAATTGTACCATTCCTGAACTTGTACCTTCATCCCTTCCCTGAAGGTTACAAGAGCATCGCTAACGCTTCTTGCCTGCATTTTGTCCAGTCCCTTCTTTTTTGACTACTACTTGGCACTGTGTGAATATTTTCATTGGATTCTTAGAATTTGGTTATTTTATCCTGAACTTAAAAAAGTATCCTCCTAGTAATATTAATTAGACAGAATCAGGATTGTTTTCTTTCCCCCCATATAACACTTCATATTTATCTCATATTCTGTGTTTAGGAACAGATTTACATACAGCTTGGGTCTTCCATATGGTTGTAAAATAATAAATCTAGGCAAAAAGCTGTATGAGCTGAAACTTATAAGAAAGAAGGAAATAAATGATGAAAGCAACCCTTACCCAGAAATCTGTGGCTTTTAAGATTGACCATGTGATGTAAGACTTCTTAAAATGTTTTGAAAGACAGGATAATTAAAGACATGGAAGTAAAAGATGTAACATAATTTGTCATTCGTCTTGAATATATTAATTAAGCAATTTATTACAACTTAGTATGCTGTGGGCTGGTAGCGTTTGGCCTTCACATTAGATTTCACAACAGAGAAGTAGTTATTGGGGACCTTGAGTCACAGCAGTGAGAGGGTGCTCCTTGGCAATAAGTACCATGAAAACATTTGTTGGGAAGCCAGCAAAACAATAACATGGAGAATGACAATGGAAACAGGAGTGGTTATTTATAAAAATTTATTTATGGGGGACACACCAGTAATTGGTAGATCCTGTAAAGTGTTTTTTTCTTTAATAATACCACTTCTTAGGATTTTGAATTTTTTTGCCTACTCTTAGATACACCAATGTTAACTTTTCCCTTTATTACATTTGAAGATTTGCTCTTACCACATCTTTGGTACATTTTGTTTCTATTAGCTAGTTGCAGTGCAGTTTGTGTTTTATTCTTGTTAGACTTATTCTTTAATAGTTCCACATTTTCCCTTTTTCATCCCTGAAAGCCTAAAGAATGACATAGAATCATCTCATGATTTGTCTTTCTTGATCCTAAAATGACCATGAGCCACCATTCTCATGCATGAAAAATGCAAAGAGGCACCTCAGAAGAGGTAATTCCAGTAAAGACAAGATATATTAGGATTCTCGTATTCCCTGGCAATACTGAACACACGTCTGTTCTCAAAAAAACCACCCAAACTGGAGCAGCTGTGGAGTAGTGGGATTAAAATGTTCCAGGGAATGAAAAGAGCCTTTTAGGAGAGGATGGTAGAAGAATCTGCATGTAGGAAACAAAGACAGAGAATGATGCATGTTGTGTGCTCTGTAAGTCACTGGGGAAGAGAAATGAAAAAAGTATTCAGTCTAAAGCGTGGTTCAGGGAGTAAAAAGATGAATAAACATACCTGGCTGTATGCTGTAGTTCAGCGAGCGTTGGAGAAAATGTTAAATTGAAGCACTTGCCTGGTGCTGATGGCTTGTGCTTTGGCTGCAGTGCTGAGGGAAGGCTGAGCTGGGTTAATCCATAGTGTCAGAAAAAGAGGTAAGTGGGGAAAAAAGGAAAAAGGTCATTCACGGGTAGGTTCTCATGGGGAATATTTAATTTTTATACCCCTGTAACTTCACAGTTTAGCTTGTTTTTATTAACTCTACCAGCTTCATCTTGTACAAAGGCTTTATTTTTTAACCTCTGCCCCAAAGCTGTTGTTTTAGATGAGAGGTCCTGTGAGTTGTTCCTAAGTGGTGACAATTTTTTCCAGCTTTGCTTATTTGCCAGTGGTAGCAGTGGATTCGGTGGGTGATTAAGTGTCCTTCTGGCTGCCCAGCAGTACCCCCTGCCCCTGCCCAAGCCGCACGTCCTGCAATGCACCGGCAGCCGCTGATCAGCGCTGCCACTTAGGTGGCAGCCAATTTGGCTTCTCCTTCAGCTGAAACAGCCTTAGTGGAAAAAGGAGGCAGTTTGACAGTTTTGGTGATAAATACTCTTTCCTCTCGCTCCTGTGCTGGATTTTGGCCATGGCACTGTGGGTGTCATCCGCCTCCCCCAGGGGCGAGGGTAGCTGCTGAATTAGCAATTTACAGACCCTGTGTAAATTCTTGGAGTGGTAAATCCAGTAGATATATTAAAGGAAACTCTGAAATCTCAGAAAGGGCTTGCTATTGCTGCAATATTTAATGGGCAGCATTTCTACAAGGCCTCAGCTAGTATAAGCCTATGCTGGAAGGGAATAGAATTTATATTCTTTGTGGGATATTTGGCTCTGTCTCATATAATGGCAGGTGTTATCCTTGACTGTAGAAAGCTTTTAATTTTCGTAATCATATTGAGCTCTTTGCCTTAGTCTTGTGACTCATATTCTGTTGGCTAATTTCTGTCCTTAAAGAAGAATTCATATTAACTGAATTTGTATTGAAGTTGCTGCATTATAATCAAAACACCCTCTTGCTCTTCCGCTGGCCTAAGAAAAATTGTTCAGGAATGTTTACATAGGTCTTGTTTATCCCATTCCCTAGTTTGCTCTCTCTCCTGTACACTCCTACTCTTTTACTAAAAAATCCTACTTAGGACCTATCTTCTGCTAAGTAATCTCCACCAGCTTTCTCCCATGGCAGCCCTGATAGCAGCCAGTCCCTGAAAACTTGTTTCAGTATGTTTTGCCTCATTAGCCCATAATTTAATTGCCTACTTTGTGTTTACAGCAATTCTGTTTATTTTGGGTCTGTTCATATTTGATGAGCATGTCCTCCATTAGTGTTACTTTAAAGATGTCTTCTTTTAATAAGGGGTTTGTGGAGTGGGTTAGCTTTAAAAGAAAAATAAAAAAACCCAAGTTTAATAAAAAAAAAAACCCACAACTAAAAAGCAGCTTTCATTTCATGTGCCCTCATCCTTCAAACTTGGATAAAGCTTTAAGTGAAGAAACCCTCTTCTCAGCTGTGTGACAGCTGCGATGGCTGCACAGTAACGTGGTGTGATGATGTGAGCACGTGAGTGAATTTGTCACCATACTGCCAGGCGTCTCGCTGTATGCCCGCCTTGTCCCTTTCCTCTGTCAGGACATCCAACGGAGACATCGGGGTCTTGGCCTGAGATTGCGGCTTCCTCATCTTGCAAATCCTTGTCTCTCTCTTGGAAGGCTCTCAGTAATAATAGTTTTGGAGTAACTCAATTTTTCCAATCCTTTTGTGCTGGTTTTGGCTGGGGTAGAGTTAATTTTCTTCATAGTAGCTAGTATGGGGCCATGTTTTGGATTTGTGCCAGAAACAGCGTTGTTTTCATTAGGGGATGTTTTCGTTAATGCTGAACAGCGCTTATACAATGTCAAGGTCTTTTCTGCTCCTCACACCACCCCACCAGCGAGCAGGTGGGGGTGCATAAAAAGATGGGAGGAGACACAGCTGGGACAGCTGACCCCAACTGGCCAAAGGGATATTCCATACCATATGATGCCATGCTCAGCATATAAAGCTGGGGGAAGGTTGGCCACGGGGCTGCTGCTGGGGCATCGGTCAGTTGGTGGTGAGCAGTTGTTTTCACTTGCATCACTTATCTTTCTTGGGTTTTATTTCTCTCTTTGTTATTTTCCTTTTCATTACAATTATTATTATTATTATTTCCATTATTAAACTGTTCTTATCTCAACTCACAAGTTTGTTTTTTTTTCTCTTTTACCCTTCCAATTCTCTTCTCCCCCATCCTGCTGGGGTGGGAATGAGCGAGATTCATGCGTAGTTGCTGGCTGGGGTTAAACCACAACACCTTTTGCATTTAAAATGGAAACTCACTGTTTTTTAGGCCATTGCAAACGTGTTTGCTGTTTTGTTTAAGAGTGGGAGAAGAGGCATGAGGCTGGGATGCCTGGGAGATGCTATGATCCTTTCCAAGTCCGCTCGTGTGACTGACTGTGCTGAGGCCGTGGTTTGTACAGGGGCTGAAACATGAGCTCAGTTCCTGATGAAAATGGTCGAAAGTATACTTTTAAGTTTTTTTTCTTTTCTTTTTCACTTTATTGCTGGAGATAATGTACCACACAGTAACTCAGGCTTTCTGCTTGTAATAATTTTTCTTACTGATGGGGAAAAAACAGCTTTAAATTATTCCACATATCAATGGTTGCATGCATCAAAAACAAGCTAAAAAATACTAATGGCCTCAATCCATGAATATCCAGAAGGCATAAAGCTTTTGTAGTATAAATATATCATTTAATGAAAATATTGAAAGGAAGTGCATTTCCATGAAATTAATCTTTCAGAATGTTATTTTTAATAGATGAATTCATTGCTTTACCCAGAGATATTTTTCTTTCCAGTCCTTTTCCAGACGGAGCCTTACTCTGTTTGGGTTATGAACAGAACAGCATTTGTATCGGGTTCTCCCCATACTCCGTAGCAGTGAAGTGCTGTAAAGCATGAATTTGACCTCCCTAATTCTATCTTTGCCTTAAAAAGTACCTGAAAAGGTTCCACTTAGTAGAGGGTTCTTTTGTTGTATTTATTTTTGTGAGTCTAAAGGAAAAGCTCCATCCTTTTCTAGTAACTTGATTGTGAAAGAGCAGAGGTGGTTCTTTACAAAACTGGTCTCAGTTCCCTCCGAGGTATAATAAATCTCCTAATGTATAATGTGGATAAGTCCATGTCTTTTCATATTCCTTTTCCTGGGCAAGCAACTTGCATCATACATCAGTGGAGACACTCTAGAATAGGACATATTTACTTGCTTTGTTGCAATGTAGTGAGGCTAAATTCAATAGCACTTGAAAAGTGCTCTGAAGTTCTCCAGTGGAAGGGTCTCTTTCATTTGCTTCCAGTAGTTCCCACAGTGAGCTAATCGCTGTATAAACGTATTTGTCTTCCAAATTAGCAGGAGTTGAACAATCCACTTCTTTCAGTGAGTAAAAATGTCAGGCATGTGAAAGAAGAATCGGCCATCCATTTCTGTAAAACATTAACTTCTTTATCCAGAATCCCTTTGGCGTTAACTGTTAGGATCAGCAATTAATCTACTAAACTTTTCCAGACTAAGAGGCACGCTACAGTGCTGTCTTCATGCAGCAGCAGGCTAGGGCTCTCAGCAACTTTGTTGCTCCTCATGCTTTCTTAAACAGTGGCAAAACTGAATTACCAATTTTTTCTCATTGTATTTGTATAGAAGTTTGAATAGTGGCTAAGCGGTCAATTCTTATGGCAGCTGGTAGGAAAAGCATGCTAAAAGTTTCGGGGGGGGGGGGACCCCAGGGGGACGACTACACCAAAATGTCATCTTCATGAGGCTGTTGAGATGAGTGCTGCTCCCTCCTAGCACCTAGAGGACCCTAATTTCCCAGTTGACCAGGGGCTCACCAGGGGCTCGTAGAGAAAATCCATGTTTAGCAAGTTAGAGCAATGTACTGGGACTGACGGCCTTGCTTATGTCCTGTGTTGCCTGCCAAAGAAAAGGTGAAAATGCTTTTCCCACTGTGTTAATCAGTGTTAAAGTACTGATATGACTTCTCTAGTCCTAGCCTTCCCAAAACAAGTTCAATTAACTCATCTTAGATCTAAGCTTTGGAGACTTATTTTAGTGTTGTGGTTTAAATCCACTGTATTAAAAGTAATTTTTTGAGTAAGTCATTTTCCCTCTACTGTTGCCATTATTTCCCCATCTGAGTATGGAAACAAATGAGATTTTCTTTCATTTAAAATTCTTTTCAGTCCAGGCATGAGACATACTGTGGTAGAAACACTAGATGTCTGGGTTTTTTACACAGAAGAAGTGTTTATGTAACACACAGCTTTTAAATAGCTTAAATCCAATACCTGACGGGACTGTGACCATGCATGAAACATTTCAACCAGTACAGGGAGAAAAAGATAAATAAGGCTGACTGTAAATGGAAGGTCCTTCCCATCTTAACTATATGGTATTATCATCAATCACTAAAAACTTTTTCCTGTATAATCTTACTTTTTTTCATACCCAGTTTGCTCAGTGATGTTGTAATTTCAGCATTTATAGCCTTACATGGCTTTTTTGTTGTTGTTGCCTGTTAGGATATTGCAACAGTGACAGCAGGGAGTGAATAAAGCAGGTATAGCCAGGTTACTTCTTAATACTCATATAAAGTCTTCTCTCAGGGAAATGATGAAAACTATATAATTTGAGTTATTTATAATGTGACTTGTCATCTCTTTTCCAAATTTTTGTCAACATAGTACAAAAAGAGTTTTTTGTCTCTAATTTCTGTTGTTATATTTGAACTATCCCTTGTTCTATCTTTTTGCAATTCAGAGGTCAGTTTAGGAAAAAATGTGTTCTTTATTTTGTGCAAAGGAGGGTGCATTTATATGTGTATGTCTGTGTATTTATATATATAGATACATAAATATATGCCATCCATTACTGTGATGCTATGGCACATGATATTTAGCACTAGCATGTACTACCAGTCCTCAAGCAATTTTTTTTTTTTTTT
>VZTL01049602.1:24602-48067 GCA_013400535.1 Scopus umbretta | reverse complement strand
TTTTTTTTTTCTTTTGGTAAAGGGCTCATGTCTTCAACTGCAATTTACAAGTTTGGAAGAGCAAAAAAATTCATTAGCACAGAGGTCAGGTGTGCAAAAACCTTGAAATTTTAAAATGAGTCCCTGACCTGGCTTCTGAAATGGTTAGAAATAAGATATTTTGGGTAGGTGTTTACTTTCCTGCTTTTGCTTTAAGCTAGACAGTCATCAGTTATTTTGTAAGTCAGGGATGAATTTCTGGTGTCATTTTTTCCAATTTTCTCTTTCATGATTGTGATTAAAAGGCCTTCTACTCTTGTGTTATTTTCTATTATTTGAACTCAATAACTTTCTACTTTTTGATACATGAAAATAATTAGAAGATGATTGTATAAATCATGCATCTGAAAACAGAGCAGAGCTGGATAAATAACAGATGAAAATCACCCTGTTGGTGTAATAAGACTGAAAAGCAATTTTCCATCTGAGTAGGGTCCTGAGCTAAAGTTATCTTGTTAGCCATTTTCTTAGGGAAGAGAAATCTTGCTGTGCAGAATGAAACTGAAATAGTGACAGGGAAAAATGCAGTTGGTCTCTGCACCTTTTTGGTAGCAGAAACAAGAAGAAAATCGGGGAGTAACAGAAACAAATGTCTGTTGGTGTTGGGAGCAATTTTTAGCACTGGTGGTGTACAACAGGAGACTCCTATGGACTGTGAGACCAAAATCTAGCATGGTGATGTTAAGACATTGTAACAAACAGCAAAAAGCCACTAATACTGCTGTGTTCGTGTTTCTCTGTCAGATGGAGTGGCTGCTACATACGTCTGTTACCATATGCAGAGGCATTTGAGGTAGTAGTCTGTCTATCAGTGGCAATTAAGTCTCAAAATAGTGTTTATTAACAGCAATATGTTAGATTTGAAAAATTGAGCAATATGAAGACAAGAGATGCTTTACCCTGTATGATAATGTCAAGCTCAGTAAATGTCAAAAATGAAGATGGAAAGGCAAATCCATGGGAACAGACAGCACACCAGGCAGGGCAAGACAGGAGAGAGAGCAAGCAGGAGAATACTGACAGAAGAGACCTACAGAGAGACAAAAATTGGCTCTTACTTTGAAAAAAACACTGAGTCAGAAAAGTAATGTAGAATTAAAGTTCTGGATGGGGATACTACTTTCTCCCTTTGGATTTGTGAAGTGAAATTAAAATCTGTATCTCCCTCGATTATAGAGGTCAGTTATAGAACTTTATTTAGATGGTAGATTTTGACAGACATAATCTAAATCTGAAGTACCTGAAAAGAGCATGTATAATCCTGAAAATATATGAATTGGGGTTTTTGTTTGGTGGTTTGTTTGGGTCTGTTTACAAAACTTTTCTTCTTCTACCAAATGAAGTGCCTACATGCCCATAGGCACTGCAGAAAAACTATTATACTTTTTTCTGATTTTAGTGATTTTTATTTGCCCTTAGGATTTCTGTAGAGCAGGCATATTTGAATTAAAATAATATTATCATAGTGGTATAAGTGAACAGAAGAGTTAGTATGGCGGCTATAGCTATAAAGGTTATTTTGTGGTGACACAGTTTTCCTAGCATACAGTAACAAAACCACAATTGAAGCACTAAATTCACTTTGGAGCAAGAGGAAATACTAAAATAAAATCTTCGTATGTTGCAGTAGTTACCTCACTTGCTACTGAAATGCAGCTGTTTCTGGGGTTGTAGCATAGCTCTTCAAATACCCTGGAACAGTTTAGGATAAGTTTGAGAATAACTTATTGTGCTGAGGTAAGTAGAATGAAAATGCCAAAATGTACAAGGATATCTTGGTTTGTCCAAAGTACACTGGGTTGGAGAGTAACCAGAAGGGATTCATGCAGCGTGTCCTCCAGAAAACTATACTAGAGCATTATTGAGATACTGCTTTTTATTCATTTAAAACTACTTCATTTGATTTTATTGGGGGGGGCCAGTTTAACAAGCATTAAAAATGCCTGAGCGTGACTTGGTGATGTCCATCTGAAGGACATCATGAACAATCAGTAATGAAATCTAACCTTGCTATGTGAACTTAAAAAAAAAAAAAAAAAGTTGCAATTGCTTATATTTAAGAGTGGATATTACTTCTATCCCAGTTCAGAGAGTGTTTCCTTCAGATTATATGTAATAGCTTTTTCTTTTTTTATGTATTTTTTTATAAATTTTGTTTAAAAATTTAATTTCTAATCCACTGAGAATCAGTAGCATCTATTCCTTTTTATTGCAGTCTAGCTTGTTAATTTGTTAGAGTCTGTCAGCATTTCTTTTGCATATTTTGTTCCTTTGTGTGCTTTAAAAAACTCCTGCTACACTGTATATTATTCAACCATTTGCGGCTTGAAACATTGCCTAAATGATAGCTTATGTTTCCCCATTTTCAGGCCGTAGCTTTTTATGTCTGACAACTCGAGTCTTGCAGCAATAACATCGAGTTCCTGCTATGCTTAGAAAAACACCACCCATTTAAAAATATCATCTGCCACCATTTTACTGCACAATGGATAGATCTACTTTGGATGGTTCCAATGTTTTGTTTGACTCACTAGCTGTTTTTCAGACGTGAGGTTTTTATATAAATTCCAAAATGCTTTTGCCTTTCACATCTGATCACTTTTTGTAAAAGTCAAAGTGGAAGGTTTCTGGCTGACATCCACATGTAGAAGAGCCTTCGAAAAGTCATTTCTGTATGTGCTCATTGTACTAATATTAAGGCAAAGTTTTTAGAGACTTCACTGCTTGGAAGTACTATCTCTGTTCTGTCACCAGTCTTATCTGTTAAATCCCAATGAGTGTGAAAAACGAGAAAAATCTGGGTTTGCTTGGCTGTTTCAACAGTATGTTGAGAATGGCCAGATTGCTGGAGAAGACGATTCTCTTTGAAACCTCAACAGCCCGGCCTCCTCATCTGTAGGCACATAGAGCTCATCTGAGTGTGTAAATAAAAATAAATAATGCAGTGAAAAAATATGCAGAGTATTCTGCTGAAGTGTGTCAATTTTGGATCTGCCATAACTAATTTAAATCTTCTGTTGGGATTTATGCAGGCAAGGGGTCAGGTTTAAGAGGTTTGTAATTTAAAGCTTTCCTGTTACTTCACCTTTTCTGCTTTTATATCCTATCATGATACCTTTCTTCTGCAAAGAAAGTCCCTTTCCTGCTTTGACGAGAACATTTGCTTCTCCATTTATCTGAGGTAATGACACCAGAGTAGCACTGGATTCTTTAAAATCAGTCTAATTGGGCTTCTTTTAGTGTATAGAATATCCTTTTTTTGCACAGGACTTTCATTTCTTTGTGCAGTTGCTCCATCTCCAGCACTCAATAGCTTACATGGTTTTTAATTAAAAAGAAAAAAAAATAAATAAAGGCAAGCAATTGTCATCTAAATGACTGTGGTCTCTATTCTTTATTCCAGGCTGATTCACGGAGGGCAGCTGTTGAATGGCTTGGCAGGGCCAACCGTGATGAATGCGGCACCATTTCTTTCCACGACGTGGTTTTCTCCAGATGAACGTGCCACAGCAACAGCCATCGCGTCGCTGCTCAATTACCTGGGCGCTGCTGGCGCGTTTCTAGTGGGACCTCTTGTAGTGCCATCTCCTAATGGAACATCTAACCTCCCACTGGTATCGCAGAGCAACACTGAGCACATCAAGGACCGCATTGAGGCTGTGCTGTATGCAGGTGTGGTGTAAAAATAAAAATTTTTTTAAAAGAAAAAAATTATATAAAATGTACATACTTTCATGTGTATGTTTGGTACTTGTGAACCGCTACCCTCTAGTGGCTGGTCTGCAGAGGAAACAGTTACTGACCGATGGAAAATAATGAAGTGGTAAAATGTTGTACCATCAGAAGGGTTAATTTTTTCCCCTTTTGTGTAGGAAGGATTTAAAAATAGCCTTTTGTACAGACTGATTCCAAATGAAGTATTTCAGTTGTTTGTATCTGCTAATCTTAGGAGAAGTAACTTCTAAGAGAGCTTACGCTTTTCGTCAACTTCTGAACTGGTTTTTGCTCCTTGAATTTCCATTAAAAAAATGTGTCCATGATGGCTTGGGTTTTTTTCTTTTGTTTCTGTAAGGATGGAAATCCAGTAGTCCTTCAGCATTAAATTCTTTCCTGCATTAAATCAGCCTTAGTTTATGACTTGCATATGCCCTTCAAATGTGATTCGATTATTAGTATTTAAGTATTTATTAACATCGGAATGAAAACTCAGTAGATTTTGTTTTTAACTAAAACCACATAATTCTCATGCCGTGAGTAATTTCAGTAAAGTGACAACAGTTTAGAGGAAAAAAAACACTGGTATAAAATTTACCTGATATAATTTAGATTTTATGTCCTTGTTCTTTTTCATGCAATGGCTTCTACGGCTCTGTGTCACTTACAAAAATTAGCAGCAAGCTTTAAGGAAAAAGAGTTGCTTAAGTGGCTTCAGAGTCTATGATATGATTCTTAGTGGATATAAACTGGTATAGCATTAAGAGCAGCTGAACTTTACAATATCGTGGCAGTTGCACATTTGGATTTTTCCACCCTTAGAATTGCAGCCTCTGAAATTCAGCCAGGAGTTAGCCGTAAGTGTTCCTGGAGTCTTAAAGTATATATACTGTGTATTTTATATGCAGGTTTATGGGATTGAGTTAGCTGTTTGTGACAATTTATTCCTGGGCGTTATTCTTATGGAAATGTTGTTGAGTTCATACTCCTGTTGGGTGAGGGCCACTTCACTGTTCATTTTAAAGAAAACGTAGTAGAAGTTGGATCACTAGTTCAGCAAGTATTTTTGAGTATCCTACTTTTTACTGGACTCCAGTGTATTGGAACAACAAGGAAATTTGGGTTTGGTTAGGCCTTTTTTGGAGGTAAATATGATGTCAGACTCGGAAAATCTGATGGCAGATGAAAACAACCAGTGTGAAAGAAGGAAAAATGAAGGCAAGTCAGCTTTTGTCCTGAGGAGCAGTAGATAAGGGGAGGAAAAATCTAGCGATTAGAGAAGTGCTTTAGCTCTCCCTCTCCAGATTTTCCATGGAGAGAGAAGACTTCATCTGCCTAAAGGAAGTACAGTTTTGTGCCTAAAACCACTGTTTTGAGGCTGGTAGCACTAGAAATGTTGCTTTCAGCAGCCCATTAGATTCACTTTCTCTTCTGGTAGGTTTTCCTAAGCATTTTTTTCAGAAACTGGGATGGATCTTGCTTGCCACCAAGAGCTGTGTCTTGCCTGCCCCATGTCTCGGCATAGCTCTTGCTGCGTTTCTGAGCTGGGAAGGGGTTGGGCACATCCCATCAACCTGTTTGGGATCGTTGGTCCCAGCATAAGATGATTCTGCAGCAGCTCTTCAGCTTCCTAGCAAATGTGTTTTCTGGGGCATCTGTAGTTCTTACTTAGGATTTGAAAGTGCTTTGAACAAAGGCGGTTTCTTTGTGCAGCTGCGGTATGGGATGTGTCTTTTTGGGAGCTACAACCCCTTTTGCTGTTCAGGCAACAAAAATGAGCTGGTTCATGAACATTACTGGCCTGCAATGAATTGCAGTCATGGTGGCAAAACGTCCAACCGGTTTAAAATTGGTAGGAACTGTCAAAGGGGAGGTTGCTTTGAATTCCTCATGGGATTTGTCCTGTGTCACCTCAGCCCTGTTTCCTTGGAGAGCTGAAGGAGTAAGGTGCCCACTGTCTGTATCCCCTGTGCTCTGCTATGCCGAGTAGGCTCCAGAGGTGGAAGGAAGACTGCCTCGTGGTGGGTGACTGCCTCGTGGTAGTTGTGTAGCTCTGTTCTCTTGCGGACCAAAAAATACCTAGTAGGTGCAGTAGGGTACTATTTGTCCCCTTGATCAGCTGGGCAGAAAATGAAGCTCAAATTGACTTCACAGATTACTAGTAAAGGTGTTACTGAATGTAGCAGAACAAGGAGCTGGATCCAGGTGTCCCACTTCCTCACTTCTTTAGCAACTGCGGTCAGGCTTAGTATGACTTCTGCTTTCAGATACTATGGGAAAGCCAGTTTCACAGGATAAACATTCTGCATTCCTAACGGAGTTGTGTTTGTGATGGAGCTTGTTACTTTCGTGTAAGGTAGCATTAGATAAGCAGCCTTCAAAAGTTACATGATGACTTCTAAAAGACAGTAATGATGTGAATTGTTAACTTGGGATCAGTCTCATGCTGAGAGTGTGCTAATTTTCCAAGGACTTAACCTCAAACATGATTACGAAGCAATTGCTTATAAACCCATTCTGAAATTGCTCTGTTAACTCCAGTCTCTTCTGTGTTTTAATAAATTGCTGTTCCTTTATCTCAAACGTGGACTAAGGGCTCAGCTGAATTGCCACAGCCTCTTTCTGTGTCATCTGTGTCGCTGCACATTCTGGGGCAGCGCTGAAATAATACAGATGTAGCAAATCGGGATTTAATTGTATTACCTAATTCACATAAGAAATCTTGAATTATTCTGGAGTGCAGCCAGAACTTTTAGCCATGTGCTTTCCTAAATATCAATGTAAAATCATTATTAGTTTAAATAAAGTGTGTGTTATGTGTGAAGTGCCCTCATTCCCCCTTTATGCTTCAGGACAAGATGAGGAGAAGGGTTTCTGGGTTTGGGTAGGATTTTGTGCTATGAGTAACCTATCCGAAGGAAAAAGACCTTGTATCAAGGAGGCTTGTGTCTCTGTAAACCTCTTTTTTCTGTTTGATGCTTACACAGACGGCCCGGTGCCTACTGCCTAGGCTAAGATGCCAGCATCTCTCCACTTTGACAGTCACGGGTCACTGTGGCGTGGTACCCAGCGTTTGTGAAGCATTCCAGGTTCACTCCTCAACAAGAGATATACACGGCTGTATTTCTGCACACTAATTTATGCTGACCTATTCAATTCTGAGTGTTTTGCTACATCCATTTTGCTGTTGAGAAGCCGATAGCTCCTGTGGAAGAGCTCCTCTTTTGTGACTGCAGCTTCCTTGGTCTCAGTATTGACCTATTTCTTACCTTTTCTCTTTTGTTTACTTTTACTCCCTACTTACATTCCCAGGACAAGTTTTAGATTGTGTTTTTCTTTAGCTAGTCTGGTAGAGTAAATGGTGATGAAGATAAAGGCGTGGGTTCCCTAATGAGGAAGTAATGCAACATGTAAGAAATCAGATGTGTTTGGCAGTACCTAGACTTTTGATAGAGATGCAACTGTGATACACAAAGCTATGATTGCACTAAATACTTTTTTTCTTCAATAGAGGGAGCTGCTTTAGTTTCCAAAGTGAATTCTGCTCTTTTGCGTGTGAGGGCAGTGCTTGCGAGGCAAATTTGTTAGCCTGGAAAGTATAACACTGAGAAACATTAGGGAGTTGCAAGAAAGTACTACGAGGACTGCACGCTGAATTTAATAATTATAAAAAAAAAAGAAGTGTTACTATACTGTTCCTGCTGCAGCAATTTGACTGCCAGGAATCTTGAGGCAACCCATAGAAGAGGCACCAAATGGGCACCTGTTATAAAATTTTACTGTGACTTAAAAAAATTATCAGTGTGTTTTACATTCTTTAGAAAAAGACCTAGCCTTTCCCCTTACAGCACTGCAATATGATGGAGTTAAATAATAAGCACCTCGTACAAAGAGTATGGGTTTGTGTGGCCACATTCTTGTTGGCTATACCTGTCTGCAGTCTGAAATCTTCCTTTAATATGTGATTAAAGTATGAGTAAGTGTGTACATATGTATACCTATAAACCTATATGCAGACCTAGATGCAGGAGAAGGGGATAAATATCTTTTGGCAAGCCTTGCTTCCCTGGCTAGTATCATCCTGTAGTGACAAACCGTCTCATCCCTTTCTTAGATCTGCGATGATCAGTTACAGCCTGTTCTTTATTCACTGCTCATGGTCTCAAAAACAATGTACACAAAGATAAAAATTAATCTATTTTCTGGAGAACAAAGGAGATAAAGTGAGAAGGTCTAGTTAAAGTGCCCCTGACCTTCAAAACATTTAACAATTACACCACAGCAGGAAAAGAGACACCACATAATTCAAAACTAATCCTTTAGTATTTGATTATGAAGAATGGCATTGTCCTATTCCCGGTATGACTTCAAAAGAAATTTAGTGTAACCTTTTTTTCCATATACCAAATAGAAGCATTCACTTCCCTTCCCCATCTCCAGCTGATCCATTTAGACTCCAAGTGTTATTTACTTTTCAGTTTCCTGAATTTATTTTCTTCTGGTTTAGCAGAAGAGCTGGCAAAGTGCCATGTTCATATTGATTTATTAAAAAAGAGAAGAAAAAAGAAAATGAACGCAATTGAGTATCCAGCTCTGCTGGAATTTATTTGTGGTGTCGGTGAACACTTCTTTGTTACAAGATCACAGGTTCTTTTGAGATAACACACTTCAGCTATACATTTTTCTCTCCAGCAGCAAATAATCTTGTTTTAAAAGGGGATAGGAGAAATATTGGGATTGAGGACTGTGGAGAACATGATATACATTGTAAAAGGCCTGTAAAACAAAATAATTAGACTGGCTGTGCGTTGAGTTGTTTTTCCTCAGAATGACTGATCATGGGCTTGCTGAGTGTTTTCTGTGAAGTGCTCATCACTTTGCTAGTTCAGGTCCAAATTTCTGCTATGAATTTTTTCAAAGATCTAGAATACCTGCTGGTGAACAAGAGGAGCATCTGCAAACAGCTGTATTCTTTCATTTTTCTCCCTATTACCTGAGCTCTTTCTATTCCTGAACATGGCTGTTCCTACACTTCTCTCTTTATATTCTGTTGCCGTGTAATACTGCTTGTGTCCCAGATGCTGCCTTGCTTGACCTTTCATTTGCCTTCATCATCCTGTGTGCCGAATAATTGTCATTCCATGCCCTAGGGCTTCCCCAGTCCCATCTGTTTAAAGTTTCTAGCACGCTGTTACCTGTACTGTGTTACTTCCATTGCAAGGAAACACGGCCAAATCTTCATAATGCAGTTCTCTCTAAAGAGAAAAAGTAAAAGCTTTCCTTTTGCTTCACTGAGTTCCCCATGTGTGAGCCTGGTTCTCCGCAGCTCCTGTCACTGGAATGGACTGCCAGTATTTCTCCATCTCATTGATTCTCCATCTCAATTTCAAATCTTGCTTGGGGAGGAAAAAAGAAATTCTTCTTCATGTTATGGTGTTCTGTTGTCAGGAGCAGTAAAGTACTTGTGGTGGGATTGATGTATCCAGAGGCTGGCTGATAACAATGCTGTACTGAAATAAGTCTTTCGATGGTAACATCTGTTCTCAGTTTTGTTTTTCTTTGCCCTCTTGTTTAGAATTTGGAATGGTTTCCCTGATATTTTCTGCAGCGTTGGCCTACTTCCCCTCGCGCCCTCCATTCCCTCCCAGTGTGGCTGCGGCGAGTCAACGGCTCAGCTACAGGAGAAGTTTTTGCCGCCTATTAAGGTAGGTCCTTCTTGGCTTTGCGCTTCAAAGCAGATCAGCACCTAAATAAATAAAAACAAGCATACTTTAATCTTCTCATTGAATGAAAAAGTTGGTTTGTAGTGCTTTTAAACAAAATCAAAATAAATATTAATGCTGAGACAGAAAAGGGTGCTAACTGCTAAAAAGCAGGCATTAAATTTTAAATCATTGAGTATATCTCAAGCCTTCATGCCAGAGTCCTTCAGAACCAACGCCACTTTAGTCATCCTGTTAGCGTGGCTTTTCTCATGCAATGCTTCTGTTCCATCAGGTTATACAAGATTGTTAACAGTGTGCGTGCTGCTAGGTGTGAGATAACAATTAACAACACTGGGCATAACTAATTAATAAGCAGCTTTCTTCTGTGCTTATTATGTTGGAATGAATTTGGGGTTTGCTTGTCATTCAAAGGAGCATCTAGGTGCTTTCATTCAGCTGTGAGAGCAATGAATGAACTATCTGAAACCATTATATGATCTATTAAATCTCATTAATTGTATGTTAAAATATGAAGTGGGGATAAGAGAAGTGTCTCCAGATGTGTTTCTGGACAGGTTCAAAGGTGAGTTTCCTTTACATTTTGGGTGTTTAAAAAGGAAAGGTTATAAAGAAAGTGACATCTCCAGCTTTGTAACTTCTCCCACTTGGGCTCTTTTGGTAAGACACAGTCCTGTCCCCCAGTGTTTGTACAATGTCTTGTGTAATGGGAATCTGATCTCAGAGGAACACCTAAAGCAACTAAAAATCAATGCTTAAGAATTGTGAAGGCCTGTGCCCTGTATGTGATACTGCACAGATTACCTTCCTGGGGCAAAGAAGAACCACTGCCATGGTGCGGAGTATGGCTGACTTCACTGGAAAGCTTCAAACTCTTGCTGTAATTGTTTCTTGGGTGATGTAGTGATAGGAGCCGAATCTGTATACAACGGGCTGCTCAAAACTTGGTAATTGTGGAGCTTTAGGCATTTAGTTATTACAGACCTATTGTGGGCTGTACTTTCTAAAACTGAGTTTAAAGCCAGCAAAAACAACTCATCCCTTGTTGTCACTGGGGTTTTTTTCTTTTGTTTTTAGATGCTTTTGTTTCAGTTTGGGGGAGTAAATAGTTGACAAGATACTTAATCCTGTGTGTTCGTCCAGGAGCAGGCTGGCAGCTGGAAAAAAGGTGTGAGTACAGCTGGCTGGTTAGTCTGCAAAGTGACCTACTCAGGATATGAAAAAAAAGCAATTCCCATAAGGACACTTAGCACATGCAGTAATGCTGTTACGCACCCAAGCTGGTGTGCAGTGAGACCCTGCCTGAGGGCTGTGTTGTAAAAATGTTGCTGTTGAACAGAAATCCAAACAGCAACTGACTCTGCAGGTGAAATATAAAATTTCTGCAACAGTACTCCATTTAGGAGCTTTATAGCCTTTACATTTCTTGTTCAAAGTGTTGTAAACAGTGGACCTGAGATACTGGTAAGGTCAGGAGGTAAACAGCAAAGCTGACTTACTATTCACAATCAATGAAACTTAAGAATAACAAACGGGATGCTTAAATAGTGAGCATAGTTTATAGTGTCTTCAAGAACCAAGAGGTTTTTTAAAATGCAGTCAGGTAGATCATTGTATCTCCCATCCCTCTGGTCTTTATGCATTCTTCCATGCTAACCATTATTAAAGGCGCTTCATTTCTCTGTACATGAAACAATCAACAGTTCATCATTAAACCACTTATCTTGGGGATCCTTTCAGCAACAATCCATCAAGCAAGGGGGTTTTAGAAAAGAAAATGGTATCTGCCATGCTTCAAGAGAAATCCATCATCTGGTTTGTTAGGCTTCTAAGCTCTATTGCCTGCCTAATCTAGGCTTCATAATTCTTGGCACAGAGAGTCTTTCTTTTGACTTAATGGTGTAGACTGAAGGTATTCAGCTGATGAGTACCAGGAAATCATGATTTTCCCCTTTATTGCAGACTTACCCTCTGGTATGAGAACTGTGTGTAAGGCATTTAGGATGTGTGTGCGCTGGTGGGCTGACCCAACTATGCACCAAAAAACACTCATGAGAATTGAGATGTTCATAATTTCCCTCTTCTATCCCCCAGGTCGCATTTTTAATACTTCAAAATAAAGCTGCGTAGCATAACTTTACCGCTGAAGTCATTGACCTTTTTCCTTGGATGCCAAAGGGACCTATTGCATCCTTGCAACTCTCACACTCCATCATGCCTTCAGCTCCTTGAGCAGTCGTCTTCATGAGCGGCTTTTTGCAGAGTTGTATTATAAATATTTTCTTAGGGTCAACCATCCCCTGTAGGCTGTTTTCTGGGGGCTTGCTTAGGAACTTGGTTCTTCCTTCACATTCGGAGGATTCTTGCTTCTGGCAGATTCAAACGATTAGCTGATCTCTGGTTATCTCCTGATACCAACTCTCTCAGCCTGCATTGGGAGACGACAGATTAGTCATAGTTTGGGAGCTAAGCCCAAATCTTTTAACAGTCTATCACACACTGTGACAAGTATAGTTTGAATTTCCATTAGAAAAAACATGGTGCCCTTTCTCAGTTTCTTGGGTGAAGAATATATGACTTTTTTTTCCCTCCTATTTCAGAATATGCCACAAATTTCCACAGGAAAAAATGTAACACAAGTAAATAGTCAATAAGATAAATGCTGCATTAAGAAAATATGTCTTGTTTTTTGCTTTGAAGTAATTGGATGCTTTTAGCTGGTTACGTGCCTTTTATATTTTCAGGGGACTCAGTAAGCAATTTTGGAATTTTGTAATAAGGTTTTTGTTCATCATTATTTCTTTCATGAAACTTTTATATGACATCACTATCCAGTAATGGAAGCTGCTCAGAGTGTGCCTGATGTTAATAGGCACTGTCAAAGTTATTCTGAAAACGGTAACTGACTTTGACGGGGCGCCCCTCTGAACCAGCGTGTCTTACGGATTCTAGTGGCATTAAGTAGGTTTCCGAAAAAAAACAGAAGCGGCCAATTTGTATTCCAGCAGAATGGTTTATCAGAGGCTAATGCTGATATCCTGTCATAAGGGCTGATACGATGGAAAACAGTGTGGGTTCACCAACTGATGGTGTGACAGACAGCACATTTTTCTATTTTCAGTAGAGCAATTGCAACATTGCAAAAACAGTGCAAGTGGCTGGAGCCATGAAAAGTGGAGCTGCTACTTAAGATGTGTGTTTCAAATAGCTTTAGCACTTAATGTCGCCAGCACTAGCTCTTGCTGGACAAGCAGACAGAATGACATCTGGTGATTGGTGCCGCTTGTCACTGCCATGCACCCTTTCTCCTGGTGGGCTTCCTTATTTTGGAGACTAGTCAGGGTGGCAGCCTCTGTCACTGGAGGATGTTGTGATGCAGAGTTGGTTCTTTAGTGTTGGGACTAGGAGTCGCACGTGGCAAAGAGCAGCTACCCCATGTGCCGGTCTGTCTCGTTGCTTCAGTTACAGAAGACTGTTGTGGTTTAACCCGGCAGGCAGCTAAATACCACGCAGCTGTTTGCTCACTCCCCTGTGGTGGGGTGGGGGAGAGAATTGGGGAAAAAAAGGTAAAATTCGTGGGTTGAGATAAAGATAAATTAATAGGACAGAAAAGGAAGGGAAAATAATAATAATAATAATAATAATAATAATAATAATAATAATAATAAAAATAATAAAAGAATATACAAAACAAGTGATGCACAGTGCAGTTGCTCACCGCCCGCTGACCAATGCACAGCCAGTTCCTGAGCAGCAGCCGTGCCCCCCCGGCCAACTGCCCCCATTTTTTTTTGTTCGGCATGATGTCGTATGGTATGGAATAGCCCTTTGGCTGTGCCCCCTCCCAGCTTCTCGTGCACCCCCAGCCTCCTCACTGGCAGGGCAGTATGAGAAGCTGAAAAGTCCTTGACCTTGTCTAAGCACTGCTCAGCAGCAACTAAAACATCAGTGTGTTATCAACATTATTGTCATCCTAACTCCAAAACACAGCACTATAGCAGCTACTAGGAAGAAAATTAACTCTATCCCAGCCAAAATCAGCACAAAGACTTGTACAGCACAGGAGGCCTCGATCAAGTGAGTGACAAAGCACTCGCCCCTACCAAAAGTAGCTCTTTAATGAAGACAAGGTTCAGATAGCCAAAGATTTTGAATATTGAGCAAGTGTTCTTTTGGAAGAGTACATTCAGACTTGTTCCCTCTTTGCAATCTACAACATGGCTATATAATGTCCATGCAAACTGGGCACTTTCCCTTTTATTTTATTCTACAGATGTTCAATTTGCTTCTACATGGATGGTATTAAATAGCATCAGAAAACCTGCCTTAAAAGATGCTAAGATGATACAGATAGACTAGGATAAGAGTATGGCATTATTAAGAGAGGAAACAAGTTGTCAGTAAGACAGCAAACGCTTTAGAATTCAGAGAAATATAAGCAGTGTGTGGAAGAGCTGAAAGTTTGGAAGTTGTTTTTCTTCGCATTAAAAAATAAATCTGACATGAATGATACTGAAAGAGGAGGATAATATGCATGTGATAGAAATGTGTTATTCAAGAAGAGGATGTGTGAAAAAGAACAGTGCTGTGCGTGGATCTTCTAGGGGAGTAAAACAGCGTAAGCTGCAAACCTCTGAATGTTTTGGAGAGTGTTTGAAGCTTATTCCCTCCCTCCTGGCTTTAGTAACCATGTACTATCAAATTGGCGCTGCATGCCAAGGAACTGGTACAGATCAGGATCAATTTTATGTAAATTCTTTGGGAATCGGGGGAGACGCATTTTGTGGTTACACAGATAATCCCATGGGATAACCTTGGAATTAACGTAAAATCTCTTCACTGTAAAATATTAGTGTTGCGGAGTACAAGGTATATTTTCTGCTTTCGTTCTAAAGTTGAAACCTTTTTGAGGCTAAGATTTTGCATTTGCTTTCAGTTACAGTGGGTGGGTGGGGGAAATTGGTGGCGGTATTTGTCTGCCAACTCCTGTTTAGCTGTGTATGGTGAAGATGATGGCACGGCTTTGACTGCTTCATCTTCACTGAATACCAAAGGTTGAATAATTTTAATCGGGAGGAAAAAGCAAACACGTTGACTATTTAGAGCAGAATATTATACTTGTCTGTGGTTTTTGACACTTCAAATTGTTGACATTTTCCACTCTTGCAACTGTACCCATCTCATTCCCAGAGCCCTCCCTGATTTTCACCAAAATAAAGAGAAGTAAGAGTTTTAAAAAAAAAAAAAGTACAGTTCAAAAAGTATGAATCTCTGGTTTTGTTCTTGAAGTACGCTTCTTGTCATTTAAATTAGTGCTTATTGTTCCTAACATACTCTTAGGCTAAGTACATTGCCCATGCAAATGCAGAAGAATTGCTTGTGGAAATGAGAAACATATGAGCCCAGCATGTTACAAAAATCTTTGAACTATGTGGAGAGACTGGCTTTTTTTATTATCACAGTGCTAAGGCAGTAACATCTCAGCCACTGGAATTTCACTGATGTGGCCAGATACCTTTCTTGGTTTTCCTGGCTCACTCTGTCAGACCTCTGCCACTTTTCTTGATGGGCAGTATATAGACTCTAGGGTGTCATTTGCTCTAGCAGCTAATCTTGGTACAATTTCTAATAAAAGCTGCAGCTAATTGCATATGTTTTGTCTTCACAGCAATTTCCGATTCTTGATGATTGCTTTAGCCTATGCTATACCACTGGGTGTTTTCTCTGGCTGGTCTGGTGTTCTGGATTTGATATTAACTCCAGTTCACGTAAGCCAAGTAAGTATCTCCTGACTGAAAATCAGCAGCTATTTTGTAAGTGGCATGTTTTTATTTTGCATTAGCATACAGTTTTATCAGGTTTTTATGTTTAAGCTGCTATTAATACATATGGACCACTTTTCTCCTGAAATTTTAAACAACAAAAACTGTAGCTTTGGCATCCCAAACTGTAATGATTCTCCCTGCTGACTCTCCACCAGCGGTGGGTATTTTCAGATCTGTTCACACCTTTTTACAAGGAAGAGGCAGGTAAACAAATGAGAGTATTGTTGGCTGCTGCACCTTTAGTAAAAGAAAATGTTTACCTGGTGGAAAAGGTGAAGTGGGGAAAAGAGGATTTCTAAGCTTTTGATAGAGTATTATAAAAATCCAGAACACATCACTCAGACTCTGTAAAGAGGGGTCACATTTAGGGCATAGGCTACTTAGTCATTCTTTCTTTTAGTGAATTTATTTCCTTTTGAATATTATAGAAAAACTCTTGCACTTCAGATTGTTGTTATGGCAGCTCCCGCACACCATTTCTTTTGAAAGTAACATCTTATCATCTTGTTTTCTCAGCTTTAACATATTTCTCTATGTTTTGTTTTATGTGCTTGTTTTATTTTTTTTTTTCCTGTCAGGTAGATGCAGGCTGGATCGGATTTTGGTCTATAGTTGGAGGTTGTGTTGTTGGCATAGCAATGGCAAGGTAGGAATAATTACATGTCCTTCTCCATTTCTTCAACTGTGATTGTCATTTAGCTTATCCTCGTAATAACATAATTTGTTTTCTCTCATCTTCTAGATACTAGAAATGGAAAAACCATAGTTCTGGGGTTATGATGTGTTTCTTCTAGAGCAATGATTTCTATATTCGATGTTAGTGGTCTCTGGGGGTTGAGAACTCCACATGCATGTGCCTCAGTTTGGCAAGTCATACTGTTACTCCTGACAAGTGCTTCCTGTATGATCCTTTTAAGCACAGTTCTTGTGAATTCAGCTGCCTGGTATGAGGAAGAACCTGCTGTAGCACATTTGGAAAGCATTGAAGAAATTAGTGTCTGTCTCCTTCCTTCAGTGCTTTTGGGCATATTGATTCCTGAAGGGATATTGGGAATATAGCACAAGCAGCCTACCCGCAATGGTACGTTCCTCAACAGAGAAATCAGTCTGGGTCCATTTTGGCCAGGTTACTGGAGTCCTATATGGCCTAACTACTTTTTGTGATACTGCTATGAGTGGTATGGTTATACCTACGCTTTTTAAATTTTCAGACATAGCTCTCTCACGCCATCATGAATGCTGATGACATGGAATGTGGAAAAGCAAGGAATGGGTTGCCCTTCCAAAAGACTGTTGCTTTTTCTTCATTGAGGGTCCCTTTTTATAAAAACAAAAAAAAAGGGGGGGGGGATGGACAGGAAGAAAAAGTCTTTCAGGAGGTACTGGAGCAGTGAGTTTATAAAACTGATTAAAACCAATCACATGTTCCCCCTGCATCTGGTGGATATCATAGCATTGTCCTGGCTTCTTTATGCCCACTATTTAGACTCCAGTTCTGCAATGAGTTTAGCACAAGTGCAGGGGTCTGTCATCGTTGTAGTCATTCTGGGTTTGTAGACCCAAAGAGGCATCTTTTTAGGGCAGAGATTGAAGCTCTCTTTTTTTTTTTTTTTTTTTTTTTTTTTTTGTCACTTGCTGTGCACCATCAGAGTACACAATGCATAAAGAAATGTGAGGTTTCTCATCCTGACATTTTGCAGGCTGCCTAGCAACTGCAGCGGAGGGAGAGGAAAAAACTCCTGACCTAGGGAAAAGAAAAAAGCATTTCCCTCCTGGCTGCTCCAGATGCAGGCCAAAGGACTTAATCTATTGAAACAAAGTTCACACCCTGATTTCCTCTAAAAAGTATTACTTTTGATTAGCTAATCTCAGATAGGATGTTTTCTCTCTAAGAGAAGTAGATGTTTAAAACCAGCTGCTGTAAAGGACACAGATGCTGTAGCGGGCTACATGCTGAAGCAGGTAGCATGCTGGTTTAATCCTTTCCATCATGGGTTAATCTCTTGTATATTTGCAACATTTCAATAGCAGAGGGGCACCCTTAGCAGCTCACTTAACTTTGTTAGGAGAGAATCTGCTGACTCAATGCCAACATGCAAATCTCAATCTTTATGGTAGATTAATTTATTTAATATATTGCCTGGGTTAAGTTTCAGGAAATGCTGACAGTCTCTTTAAGTGCTTCAAAATTGATTTCAAGCCTTGTTGAATACTAGTATTTCGTAGCATTCAGAGCTTTGCTTTTGAGTAAATTAAAAAAATACTAACAATCTGTCTCCAAATATGTCTTTCTAACTTGGGCGATACACAGTCCAAATGGGAGGGTTTGCACACAGGAAGGGAGGGAGGAGGTGATTTGTCACTCCTGATGGATGACTCTCCCTCCTAGGTCTATTCAGCGTTTATCTGTGTAGGGTTGAATCAATGACGAGTCTGACTGTAATCTGCTGAAAGTTGTAATTAGGAAAATTAAGTAATGATTCTTGTCAAGGCTGACAAGTTGATGTATTTCAGTGTCAGAACTGTGATTTGCCAAGCAAGCAGCTCTCTCCCTTAACCACCTCTCATGAAGCAATTGGGTTTTGGTTGGGTTTTTTTTTTCTTAATTTTCTTTTTTCTCCTAATTTATCAAAGCAAAATTGGTGAAGTTTAGGTATTTGCTCCTTCCATTTTTGTCCATGCAGATTCTGCCATTTAGAACTGTAACAACCTGAGCCTTGCCCTAGAGCATTTGGTCCTGCATGTCACAGTAGGTGTCAGATCATCTATATTTAAAGTAATGCCCAGTTTGGAAATTTGTTTATCTATCTCATTTTCAAAATGGTGAGAGTTTTCCTCAGCACAATACATAAATCCTCCAACTCTCCACTCACTGCTGTCCCGATAGCCATGAACTTAGATATATTTAGCTAATTTGTGTGATGCATTTTTATAATTGAAAAGCCTGGGCTATTTTGGGCAGCTGGCAGGTGCTGTACCCTTTGCTGGCAGCTTTCAAGTGATACTGGTTTGAAGAGAAGCAGTGTCAAAGAGCGACATTCATATCATTACATGGAAACATAAATCTATTCCCTTTTCTCAGATTTTATTTTTTTGCCACACTTGCTAATGATTATAGATATTTCTGAGGTTTAGTCCTCCACAGCTCAGTTTTTCTTCCTGCTTTTAACCTGCAGTGTAGTCAAAATGCTGAAACTTTATGACATAATGATAATTTCCTTAGCAACAGACAGTGTTGTCAGCAAGACAGGTTTGTGATTTTAACTGTAGGATCCAGCCTACGGCTGGATTTGCTGGGTTGCAGGAGACTGTTAGCAGCAGTAGGCTCAGAGGTCTGTGTCTGGGTAAGTATACACCTTCTCTTCTGGCGTGCCTACTTCTTAGCAGCTGCAGACATCCCCTTACATGCTAGATGATGAAGAAAGGTTTAAACAGAACAGAGGGTTTTGAAAGCAGATACTGGGGTCAGAGGACAAAAACAATTTCTCTCCTTTTTTGTTTGAAACAAGTATTCTGAAGAGTTGACTAGATTTAAGTGTTCTTTATTCTCCTGTAACCAGACAAGAAGCTGAAGTCCCTCGATTACCAAGTTCAGGCTAGTTTTCTATGTCATTTTTTCCCATTATTTCTGTTGCTGGCTGAATTCAGTAGCTGCATAAACCTTTCAGTTTGTATTTGACCCTTCAGGAGTCTTGTGATATCTGAGAGCTCCTTGGAGCACACTGCTACCAGTGATACCCAGACCAGGATCTTTGTATCAAAAGGAGTTGCAGCTGCTTAGTAAAGGTAGATATTTGCTCCACTCAACTATCTTGAAAGGTTTAGATGTGTATTGTCCTCCCATCCCCACATATCCTTGGTGGTAGGATAGAGATGGTGGACACCTTAGCGATCTGTTCCAGACCTGTGAATGTCTGTGAATGTCCCTCCCTGAAGGCTGATATTTCTGGCACTGTTTCATTAGACAGGATACGCGTAACTGCTCTTGCCTGTAAGGAGAGTGAATAGTGATGTTTGCTGGCAGGCAAAGCAGGGAGTCTCTGTGGAAGAAATCTGAGGTTTGCACTTCGAGATTCTTCTGAGAGGCTTTTGAAATTGCTGATTTTGACCCCAGTGATCCCAAAGAATAATTAAAGAAACTGGCAAACCACTGAGAAGAGGTGATCCTGATTGCTGGATTTGGATTGTCAGAAAAAAACAACAGTAGCTGCTAACCTCTGACTATTAGAGATTAATGCATAAGCCACTTGAACACTGCAGTCATAAACTTTTAAGATTATATGCAGCATTGATCTTCTTCTACTACTTATTGAATTACTCACTGCTAAATTCAATGTGGAATTAAAGCACAGGAAGAATCAAAATAAGGGGAAAGAAGTGGTTTGTTGGTTTTTTGGGTTTTTTTTTGTTATTGCATTACTTGTACATCTTTTATAGTGTATGTAGAGCTAGGCTTTCTAGTTCTTAAAATGTTGGTAACATTATCTGTTCTATCAAGTAAGCTATATAGTATCTGCCTGTAAAGTGATCTTTGTTAGGGGAGAGAAGGCAGTTAGCTGACAGACGGGACAGATTTCATCACGGACCAGCCTGGGTGGATTGTGCTGCCATTAGCCTAATAGAGGTAGGAGGCTATGAGGGCAGAAGACATTTGTTAGACATACATACCTAACCCATCTGGCCCAAAATCACATCTCCTAAGCAGAAGATTATAGAAAATTACTATTGGAGAAATGGCATTGCCTTTTCTAATATATCTTTTTTAGTAGCGGTGTTGAAATCCCTTTTGAAGAGAGCAGTTGCACTTATAATTATGCCATGTGAGTGCTGCTCAAATGCATTATGTCTCCTTGAAAGAAAAAGAAAAAAAGATGAAAAAAGCAATTGTACCATCAGGTGGTATAAAGATCATATTTCCCTCTGTATAGCAGCCAGACTGCCTGAGGACTTGTGGGGCTGTCCTCCCCCAGACTGTCAGCAGGGCACGTGTAGGAGAGGAGTGGCACCAAGCTCTTGGTTTCTGGAACATTTCAATCCAAAATAGCGACTGGCAGTGACCAGCTGTGTAAAGAGTTCTTCTTTTGCCTAAGCCACCGAGAGCTTCATCGCCAATGCATCCGAGGGTTCAGAAGCTGTTCCTTGTCATCTTTGATCTAGGGATTCTAGTATTTGGAGTTTTGTCATTTCCCACAGGAATGAATCTTGACACTAACTATGTCTTGAATGAAATGCAGCAGCCTCCTCATATGCTAATTGAGTGGTGTGTCTGCCAAGGGAGACTGGCAAATGCTGACAAAACAGCGATGTAAGTAGTGGTGTGATGCTGTGTCCAACAAATGCAGAAATAAAAAAAAAAAACCTCTTCCTGTACACCAAGTGTTTTCAATTGATGCCTTGAGAATTGTTCTGGTTTGGTTGTTATTTTGTGACAGCTAGAAAATCTGTGGCTCTTCACCTTGACAGCTAGAAATATCACCATTCTATAAAAATGCTTTTTTTTCCTATTTCTGAAAATGAGAAACGATTTTTACATTGTTTCTATAGTCTCCAAAATGTTTAATGAGAATATACTGAATGAATTGTCAAGCATCATAATATGAAAATCAACATTTGTACTGTTCTGATCTGTGCTTTTATTTTAGATTTGCAGATTTTATCAGAGGCATGCTGAAGTTTATACTGCTGCTGCTTTTATCTGGAGCAACGTTAGCATCAACCTGGTTCACTCTCACCTGTTTAACTACTGTCACTCATCTGCCTTTAACCACAGGTATTGACAACGATTTTAATTCCTGTTATTTAAGACTTGTATTGCAGGGAAATGTTTGCAGTCTTAAATCAACTATACTATAACCTAGTTTGCTATCTTTAGTAATGCAGTAGTTTTAGCAAGACAAAAAAAAAAAAAGATTTAGAAAACCTACTGAATCTGAAATCTCTTTACCAGCTTTGAATAACTTCATAAAAAGATTAAAAACTAACAAAACCCAATAATAAGAACCCAGAATATACATTTAAAACTGATTTTGGCACTGAGTGTTTTTCTGTTTTGAGTGTTTTGGAATAACAGGTGAGAAATAAACCAAGAAGAATCAGATGAATGAGAGTAGCATTGTGTATAGGAAAGGGTGACATGTCTGGGAATTTAGGGTTTTGAAGCTTATGTTAATTATTGGAAACACGTGGTGCAATTCAAACCAAGGTGACCCATAGTATTTTCAGCCATCTAAATCCATCCCTGAGCTGTGGTGTCCTCTTTTTTGCACCTGCAGGCAGGTTCAGGGAACTCTTCCAGCCCAAAATTAACTCAGCCTGAGCCTCAGAAAGACAGGAAAAAAGCTGTTGGCAGGAGTGGGGGAAAAGCTCAGAGGTCAAGCTGCTAGCAAGCTATACCCTTAGTTGAAAATTAGCACTACTTAATTCTTGAAAATCTGTCTTTCGCCTTCCTATCTGCACCAAAGGATTGATCCACCTGTGATTCCAAGACCTTCAACAGAGTAATGAGTTACAGTAGAACTAAGCCATCAAGATTTTTAAGAGTGTTTATTTATTAAAGAATTCTGTAAATCCATTTTAAAGGAAGTGTCATCTTTGTTACAGGCAAGTTTATGCGTTACAGGAGAAATGAAAGTAGTTTTTTTCCCATTTTTAATAAAGAGTTTGGTGTGGAGAGTAGTATATAAAATACTGTTTTACTCAGATTAACTTTGAGTTTCAGTAAGTGTCCTTGGTGCATTGCATGTGTCACAACTATAAACTAAAGTGGGTACAGCAAATTGAAATACATGATCAATTCAGGAGAAACACCATCTGGATGGATAGGTCAAATTTGCGATTTATCTTGAAATGTCAACTTTAAAAAAAATCTGCTTAAATAGAATGTAATTTAATCGATAAACAAATCAAATTTCATGGTGGGTATTGTCACGCCAAATGACTACACTTTTCTTTTCCATCAAATCTAAAATAAATGCAGTAAAAGCTTATTTCTTGTGCTTGCCCACTTCATCACTACAAGCCTGCAGTAATGTAAATTTTTACAGTAGCTCTGTCCTCTGAATTGATGCAACAAGCCAAACACATAAATGTCCCTTCAAGTCTATGCATAAGAATGAAGCAGAAAGGTTTCAAGAGGTGAAAGTCATTACGTATGCACTCACCAGTGATCAAAACAAAACTGATGGAGCTCTGTCTCTGATTTTATGTTATTTTTTGTAAAGAACTCAGCGTGCAACGTGGGTTATAGAAGAATTCTTGACTTGTTTATAGCATGTAGGTGCATTATGGTAGGTTTTTTAGGAAAGGTGATCCACTGTCAGGACATTAAAGTACATAAGGTATTTGGGGTTTGATATAAAATATCCTAAATTGATATCCTTTGATAAAAATCTAGGGATTGGGTTGTTCTTTTCATGCAGTTATCATTTCTTTTAAAATGGATGATTCCTTAGATTGAGTTGTAAATTATATTTTAGAGTTTCTGTCTGTGCTGTTCTTATATATGTCACTGTAAATGTTGAACCGTTTTCTATAAAACACAAGCTTGTTTTGAATAGAAATGCCAGCAATATGGTGCATTCCTCAAAAAAGGCAATCTGAAGCATCAGGGCCTAATGTGCAGCATAAGATCTCTTTTTTTCTTCTGTGGCATAATGTTTAAACTTTGTAGGTGGGTGAAGGGGGGTTCATATCAGCCTTTTCTCATTAAAATTCATATAAAATAGATGTAATGTGCCTGTTCAATTTAGATCCTTGTACACAGAAAAGCAGTGGTATATCTTTATGAAATATGCTGGTATGGATGAAAACACACAAGCTATTTAAGCTAATTTATAGGACTTCATGCTAGATTATTCCTCAATGTAATGATGCAATATGATGATGACCTCTGCGTTCCACAGTAATTGGGAGAAACGGTACATTTGAATTCATTTGGATTAACTACTTTTTTTTTTTTTTTTCTTCTTTTAATTAAAAGTTTGAGATGTAGAGTATATCAGTATAAATGTAGGAGGTCAATTGCCGGCCGTTGGCTGTCAGCTTTGGGAAGTGGTTTGAGGTAGCTGGTTAAGGTGGAAGTCACTCTGCATACTCAGTGGACCAGTGTTGACAGTGGACTTCCGGGTAGTTATCCTCTGTGTGTTTTTGTAGAGCTCGAAGATGA
>VZTL01049602.1:0-14920 GCA_013400535.1 Scopus umbretta | reverse complement strand
TTTTTTTTTTTTTTTGATACTGACATTGAACTGCGTCATTGTAAAATCTGAATTCCATCCCTGCTAGCCTTGGGTGGCATGATATTTAGTCTTTACATTTTAAACAATGCTTCTGTGATTAATATTAATTGGTGTAAATTTTGTTCACGTATACTATTATTTCCGGCATTTACACCTGAGCTGAAAAGATTATGCAGAATATACTGAGATTTTTTTCAGCATTTTTCAGAGTAACAGTCCAGTGTTCAGAATTACTTAATAATTGAGGATGGCGATACAGTGTCTCAATTCTGACTGAAGAATTACGGTAAAGTGAACTCATTCCCTCATAAATAGGGTCTTTGGGGCCATTTTTTGTCTCTAGTATTTCTTTCCCTAAGAGGTATCAGTAAATGCAGGTAAGGATAAACCTGAAATCAGTCTATCCGTACACTTGGAATATTTTCCCTACTTTTTCAAAAGAAAAAAAAATAAAATTAAAAGTAATTTGTGCTTAGGACGATCCATTCTCCGTGGTGCAGTATCGCAAATGATTGAAAGTACAAGAGCGCATGTGGTCACTGGGGGGGATCGATGCCAATGGGTGCTATTGGCTCCTTTGATTAAAAAAATCCTTTAGAAGGTAGATAATGATCTTACACATTTGTCTTTCGTTTGATTCATATATATCCTCTAATGGCATTTAAGAAGCTTACAGATAAACCAGAACTCAATCAAATTCGACTTGTTCCCTTGGTCTTTTTAGGCCAAATAATCTTTAGTAGTTTTAATTTGAATTTCTCTTTTTCTCCTCGTACTCTGGTATTGAAAAGGCTGTGAAAGAGCCAAGCCCTGGAAGCTTTCCAGTGCACTGAAGATTTTGGTCCGGCTAGCACAGTGGAGATGTAAACCTTCCTAAAGCTCAGCCTCCCTGCTAGTGCTGTGCCCTGAGACCCAAAGCCGCAGCCTCCGGATGCGGTTTCCTTTGCCTTTTCTGCAGGGACTTCCAAGGGAAAAACAAAAGCAAATCGACCTTTAGCTTCACGCAATCGATGTGTTAGCGTGCATCGCCAGTGCTGTCACAAATTGTGGATTACAAAAGAAGTGGAGGATTCACAAGTTAAATTTGGTCTTTTAGGATATTTGGGTTAAAGTCTGTTTAATCCAATTAAGCAAGAGTATTATAAAGAAAATAATAGCAAAGCATTTGCCTGTTGACTTCTGGCATCACATAACATGGCCTTCTCCAATCCTAGCAAAATTTTACTAAGTTTTTAATAAGATTACTGCTTAAACAAATCTGTAAGGGTTTTTGGTGGATGAGGGAGGGTGTTATTGAAGATTACCATTTTTGGAAGGTTGATTCTTTTTTTTAGGCTTTCTGATTTCTGTCCTTTGCATTGTGCTTTTTCTTTTAGCAATATGAATTACAGATTTAAGAAAGTAGCAGTGCTGAAGTCTTGATTTGGTACAGTTTAGATTCTGTAAAAATAAATAATAATAATAAAGAAAACTTTTTAAAAAAGAAATAAAACACCATCTCCAGTAAAATTAATGTTTCTTCAGTAAATTGACAGATTTAAAAAAAAAAGGAAATTGCAGTGCACTTGTTTAAAAAAAAACCTGAATAAAACTGCTAATTTGTAGTCAAATATCGGACGATAGGATTTCTTGAATGTGGAGCACAGGCTTTTAAGAGCAGTACATTATGTCTAACAGCTAAAAAGAGGCTTCTGAGGAGCTGTTTGTGCAACTGGTTTTAAATTGAATTGATCGTACTACTCACAAGTTTCTTCTGAGGAATTGGTTTTCCCTTTTTATACCATGTAGCAGGTTTGATTCAAAATCAAATCCTGCCTCTTCTTACGCTTTTAATTTGTTTTAGTTTTCAATCCATAGAAATCAAAGAACTAATGAGTAGAGTCTTCAGAAGTGGTTTATTCTCCATTAACAATGATAGATTTTTTTTTCCCCCACCCCATTCTCTCTATTGACAGGTTAAATAAAGAGGATTAACATTAGCTGGAGGCATTGGTTATATATATATATTTATAACTTTATATATACATAAGGCATCCACAGAGAAGTCTCATAGACCCTGTTAACCACCTATCGATCGAAAGCTGTCAGGATTTTGTTCAAAACACAGCAATTTCCTTCAAACCTGACATCAGTCAAAGTTTTGGTCACTTTAAACACGGGACATGTTTGGTAACTCTGAGGTTGGGTCTGTTTTCTGCTTTACAGAGTTTTCTTGGTTCAACTGGTGCCTGCCAGGATCGTGTCTGCTCAGCCTGCTCCTCATCCTGTGCTTCCGCGAGTCCTACGACAGACTCTATCTCGATGTCGTCGTCTCTGTGTGATAACGCTGGACTGGTGAGGGGTTGGAAGAGACTGGAAGTCAGCTTTGCAGTCTGCACATCTGCCTGGATTTGCACAGCTGAGCACTGGAAAAACAAAGAAATCCCAAGACTTAATCGTGACTTTATTAGAGAGGGTGAGGGACAGGCTGTTCTTATATTCAAGGCCACTTTGGTTTGCGATAAACGTGGAATTTGAGTGGCGATAGTGATTCCGAAATGTGCAGAGAGAATATATCTGATGTACAGGTCCCAGTGTCGGAGCTGGGACTCTCTATTTAAAAGGCTGTTGATGTAGCAGTGAGGTGTACAGTTGTGTGTGCGTGCGTGTGCGTGCGTGTGTGCTGACTCACGGTTGTACACACCAGGGTACCAGTAATCTTCGGAGTCTTCTATCAGAATAGAAATAGTGAATAATCTTAACAAAAGGGGGGGGGAAATATAAAAAAGGAAAAAAATATTATTTTAAAGAACTCTCTTTTTAAATCACTAGTCATTTATATAATGGATGTCCATTAAACAGTTAAGCTAAAACGATTTGGTGCTTGTACACTACATTTACATTCTAATAAAGTGATTTCTGATATAAGACACTGGTACCAGGGTTTTCAGCCGTACTAAATATCCCGAACAATCCTTGCCGTGTTGTTAGAGGTGTTTGTTATCACCCTGGAGCACATGTAAACGATAGCTTTAGCTGCCACTGAAACCCAACTTGCACCCAGAGTCACCGCTGAAATACCACCGTGGTTCTGTATCTCCTGAACATGGAGCATCTGTGGTATCTCAGAAGTTTACTGGAGAGTCACTCTTGGTAAATGTTGCTGTTGTAAAGGCCACCACTGTGTCACCTTTTCATCCCCCGTCTCCAGGACTGCCTTTCTACTGTGAAGACCTGTCTGTGCCACTGAATACTGTGGGTGTGGATGTCTGAGTCCCACTTCTTGTCTTCTGATACTCAAAGGTGCACGTGTTTTTTAGGATTAGTTTATGATTGACGGTGCCTGAACAGTATTTCTTGTTAACCCAAGTCTCTAAAATCACTGTTTCCTAAAAAAAAATCTTTCTAGTTGATGAGGTGCCCTGATGGCGAAATGACAATGAGAAATAACTCACAAGTTTTGGCATAATATGGGAAATACAATGCCAGCTTTTTTTTTATCAGTACTAATCTGTGGTCATTCTGGCCCTTACTTGAACATAAATATTAAAGACAGTTTGAATAGTTTTTTAACTCAATTTTAAACCTGCTAATAGTTTCTTAATTATATTCTTAGATTTCAGTTCAGCATCATTTACAGTATTTCCATGTGTGTGTTCTGAGCTTTGTGTTAGGGGTGCGTGTTTGCGTGTGTGCGCGCGCGTGGGTATTTATATCTATGTATACACAAATAAAACTTATATATATATCTTTTATATATAAGTTATGTAAGGGTATGTGTTTACATAGACTTATTTTAAATAATCATGTCTCCGGATGGTGGTATGCCGCTCTTTGTAACTAAACCGGTCACTGCCGTGAATGGAAACGCATACACACGCTGTCCGCGGCGTGAATTTTTTTCAGGGTGTGAACGGTTTCCTACCGTAGCGCGCTCATCGCAGGGGGTGCGTGCACGTGTCGGAGGCGGCCGGTGTGCAGGGTTCTGCGTCCCTAGAAGTCTGAACCCAACGCCCTTTGCTCCTGTGCGGGGCCTTCCCCGCCACCCTGGGGCCACACCGACACTGTAAACTCGCTCGAATAAACCCTGAACTGAGCGCTGCCTTTCAGAGACGGGTCCGTTCATTCTGTCTGCTCTCCTTTTTGCAGAGAGAATATGCCACTAATACCTTCACCTTAGGAGTGTTTCTGTGCAGTAAAATAAAACAAGCTGTTCCCTGCTTTTATGTTTTCAGAGCAATGGATGTATTACTGTAGTCACAGAAAATTTACTTAGCTCATTGCCTGCCTCAGCTCCTAAATGATCTTTTCTGTCTTGAAGCAGGCTCTTCGTTAGAAATGGAGCTAACCTACACTGGGATAACTAAATCGATCTAACCAGCGCTTTCAGAACCACTGGCATCATCCTGTTACTGTTTTTCAGATGAATGTTGTTAACTGTCCAGCTTCTTTTTACTATGTTTTAGTGCCTGGAATAGTTTCAGTATCCAGTAGCTGCTGCTACCTATTGTCTTCTGAAACCAAGGATCGCTTGCCAAGAGTCTGATTGGAGTTGCATTGTCATGGCAGAACTGCAAGCTCGGATGGCTCTTCGGAGCTCTGCTTCTGCAATTTACTGTAGCTATATTAAGATTAAAATTGCACAACTCAGGCACTGTCATGAGTGACAGAGATTTCTGATCCTTTCGCTGTCCTGACTGCTTTAAGATGGAGAAGCACTTCAGGCAGTATTCAGACTATAACCTGTTCTGCCTCTGTTCCAGAAAGCATTGAACAATTCAAAATATTTGTCAGTGCTGCCAGATGCAGACTCTCCACACAGTCAGGGGAGACGAGTGAACATCTTATTGTCAACCCCGTTGATTGTTTTTCTGAGTCGGTGTGAATTGCTCACTGCTCTCCTGAACTTGGATGCTTTGGTGGAAGTGTCTGTGTCTGTCTCGGGCACTGTAGTGCGTGGTCTTACTTACAGCCCTTGGTGCCTCTGCACCAAAATAGAGACGTTATCCAGAGCTGAGCGGCACGGCAGGGCTCTGCTGGAGACCTGTGCTGGGGTTGCAGGCACCGTTCTGCAGTTGGAGCTCAACCAGAGGTCCCAGCAAGGCTGATGGAATCTGCTTGAGTGAAAACCAAAGGATGGCTCCCAAATTACTTGAAGTTGTGCAGGACGCTGCTGCATTCCACACACGCAATGTTCAGGCTTTAGGATTTTATCAGATTAGCAAGTCTGGCTCGGGGCTGAGGTGGGGGTTGCAAATGTGCCTGCTGAGATCTCCGAAAAATATTTTATCCTCATCTGTGCCCAGCAGCAGCGTCCTTCTCTGGAGGAGCAGTCCATTTCATGCCAGTAACTCTGCTGAACCTGTGGGAATATTTTTTGGATATGTGTTATCACTAGGTCCACCTTTGGATTTACTGAGGGTCTGAGCTGTCAGGATAATTGCACTTTATTGGAAGTTACAGTTTGAGACCACAGGGAGAGCCCTAAGCAATGCTGATACAATTAGCAGTTACACAGAACAGGCTCAAAACACTTACTATTTCTCTTATTAATTAGTGAAAGTTCTAAGTCTCTCTATAACTTTTGAGTCAGTAACAAGAGGGTTTTTCATCTAAATGAGGCATTGCCTTGCACTGCTGCAGAGTAGGCAACGTTGGCTTATTGGCCTGCTGCTTGGCCTGTGAGGAAGGGGCCCTCCAGCAGAGGAAGGTGCCCTGGGAGGTCACAATATTTGCTTCTTTTCATGGCCTGTAAATTCATGGCCCTGAAGAAAATTTTTTTTCCAGCAGTGCAGAGCCCCCTAAAATACAAGTAGTTGTGCTGTGGTTTATAGTGAAAATGCTGGGAAGGATGCTCCGTAGTGACAGCGCTCTCTTAATAGTTCTTCATTTTAAGTATGGGCTGCTCCTCAGGTTTCTGCTTGGCTCGGTAACAACTCTCAGTGCAGCTTCCAGTGCTGCTGGTTTTTCTTCTTGCGAGCTGTGGAGCTGTGCTAGCTTTCATGCTGCTAACGAGGAAGCTCAGGTTTAGTAGACGTAGACCCCGCTTACGGCACTGTTTACTGTCTCTCATCACTGCTGTTACCCATTAATTTCCTTCTGATTCCTTTACCTTCCTGCGTGGCTGCCCACTCCCCCGAGCTGGTGTCCATGCAGGAGGGTTGGAGAAGAACTTCCCTGTTCCCAAGCCAATTTTAGAGGGATGGGTTAGTCAACCATCTACTTAATATACATAAAAAAAGTGATTTTTAGAAAATCAGGCAAGCTGGAATAAAGTGCAGGCCCAAAGGATTTTGCACGTATGTGAGCAGATAGTCTGTTACGAGCAGATTATAATTTGCCTGAAACTTATCATTTTAGCTCCCGCACCTTGAGAGGCCAAGCTGATGGGCACCATGCATGTTACGTATTCAGGTTCACAGCATCACAGTTATTCCCAGCCATCTGACAGGGCTGAAATAAATGGGAGTGGGACGTCTTTACTCTTGGAAAACCCCAGGCTGCGTCAGTGTTTGCACTGGTAACTTGGGGGAGCACCAGGCTGATGGACTAAGGGGAGGGTGGGTTCCAGAGGGCATTTCAACACTGAAATACTGTGTTAGGTTCATCAAATCCGTGTAAAAATTCGAAGTTTTGTGATGATGGGGATGTTAATGCCTGGCTTGTTCTACAGTAAGCTTAGCAAGTGACAGCGTAGCCTTGCATTGCAATATAAACAAGCTGAATTGATTGATGTGCATATATTGGCTGTTACTAGAAAGGGAAGTGCCATTCAGTTGTGAGGATTGCCTGAAATATGAATGGGAGTCACACAGTTTGCACAGTGACTGTAACTGTCCTGTAATGCTGTGACAGCAGGGGTTTAATTTTTCATCTTCATTTCTTCTCTTGGGTCACTTGCAAATATTACTAATTATCTATGAGAAAGGCGTTTTTATGTTTCATTAGTTTTTGGGGGTTTTCTTTTAGACTGTCTGGATCATCGTAATAATTTGGCAAGACAACTGCTACGCTGGTGTGAAAGCACACATTGGTATCTGATGTTGGTGCCGCTATTCTCGGTGCTGTTAAAGCGCCAGGCCTGGGGAGCGGGGATGCGGGGTGTGTGAGGAGGCAGCAGGGCTCCTGGATGCACAGTCGCGCAAGGCTGACCCTGCCAAAACGAGCAAGACCTTCATCGTCATCTTCCATGGGTCGGGGATGCAGGTCCCAGCGTCGGGGCTGGGAGGAGGAAGGGAGCCTGCCTCCCTTCCGAGGGAGGGACAGCCTCCAGGCTTGCTGTGTGAGAGAGCGCAAGCACCAACGCGAGCTCCGTCCATTTCCCTGCAGCCATTACTGCTGCGAGGGGGGTTGTAGGCGGCACAGGAATATCTGCCTTGCTTCCTCCAGGAGTGTCATTTCAGACGGCAGAGGAGAATTGCCACAGAGCAGGCAGCAGCCCCGGTAAAGTCGGAAGATGATGTCAATCTGCTTACAATTTTTGCACTTTGTGTTTCAAGACAGATGAAACTAATAGAGGAAGAACTGTAGCTCTGTCCCAAGTTTTGATAAGCAAAAGCAAATATTTGCACAGATGTGCTGGCTCCTGCCTTTTTCTTGGGATTGCAATGTGTTTGGAGCAACGGGTGCCCTCCCGGAGTGTGGACGTCCTCCTGCTCCTCCAGCAGCGCTGCGGGACGCTTCGTGACGGGCCGGGGGGGCAGCAATCAGTGCAGCGCTGGAGAAGGGAAGCGCTGCAGCCGGGATGCCCAGTGATGGACGCCTGGGTTATTTGCACAGAAGGGATGTCTCCTGCAGCCCGATTTTAGCTGCAGGGTCTCATTTTTTACTCATTAGGGTCTAATTTTTTGCTTCCTCAAAGATGAGGTTCTGAGCTTTGCTTTATGTGAGTGACGTGGGTTGTGCCACGAACAGCTACGGCTGTGGCACCTGGCGTAGAGGCGCTGGTTTTTCAAGGTGCGGCAGAGAAGGCAGATGGGACTTGGTCTCCGCAGTAACAGCTTTTCCTTCCACGTCTCTCTCCCCACTAGCTTCCCCCATGCGATTTCTCTGCTTGTTAGATCTGGACAGACTTGTTGCGCTCACTTTGTGTCGCTACATGAAGAAAATACCATGAGCAAATCCTTTTTTTCTTTATGGGTAGCTTTTCCTTTTAGGCTCAGACCACTTCTCCAACCTTAGTCCATCTGTTTGTAAAAGCCAAAAAAGCCCCAAACCCGGTGTTTTCCTTTGCAGAGGGGGTGTGCAGGTTTGCGTGATGTTGGGATGGGTAGTGAGAGCCTGGGCGCTGCCCTTGCTCCGTTACAGAGCTGCTCGGGGGCTCGGGCAAGGGGGGCTCGTGCGTGGGGTGCCTCGCTCTCCCCAGCTGAGAAAAGGGCAGGGAGATACCCCATGTCCCTCCTCAGGCAGGAACACACCGTGGTCAGGGCTGGGAGGTTCTCTGGGATCTTGTGAGGGACAGGGGCTGGAGCAGGGCCTGGGAAATGCCCTGTTTAAGTGGGCTGCGCGTCCTCAGCCTTGAGACGTCTCTGGGGAATTCAGACCCTGCTTTTCTGTGCCTGGCCAGAGTAATCTGTGAGCCATAGACAGAAAAAGATAGCAACCCCCTCTGGCAAAGACAGGTTACGTTAAGATAAGAAACTGGTGGGAAATGGTTGCATTTAGGAAAGATGCTCAGAGCGCCAGTCTGGTCTGCCCTGGGTGGTCAGGGGGGTGCAGTGCTCCCGGGCTGTATCCAGCTCTCCCTGGACGCCCTGGATGTGCGATCAAAGCCATGACGCAAAACCAGAGTTGGTTCCCTCGCCCTGGCCCCTGCCTGCACCTCTCCTGCGTGCCCTGATCTTTCTGCTCCTGCCCATCACCTGGGCTGAGCAAGCCCGGCAGAGCCGCGGGGCTTCACCACGGGCGGGTGGCCACCGGCTGCTGCTCCACCCCAGGACAATGATATATTTTCCAGATACGTTTATTTTCTCTGCCTATGATATTTACTAGATTGAAATCTCTTTTTCCCCTACCAAGTTTAACGTCTTCCACTGTGAATTTAGAAACAAGTACTTGATAAGGTGGAAAAAACAGCTTTTAATTATGTGACACACCTAATGGTTGGGGTTTTTTGAACTGCATGAACATATGGAGAAAGAAGAGAGTTTTATGTGTTGGAGAGCATCTTTGTAAACTATCCTCAACCTGTAAGACTGTTCAATTTTGCTGGAGTTTGTATGCATTTTACTTTTGTAATTTTTTAAATGATTTGATAGAATTTTATTTTAGGGCAAATTCTACTTTTTGTATGCGATATTCTGTGGTATTTTTATTTTTAAGAAAATAATGTTGAAACCACTATATACTTGTCAACGTAACACATCCACTGTGTCATTTCTTTTTAAAACTGGAATCTGATCGTGAAGTGCGTGTTACTTTACGTACTGGTTGTTGCACATTAAAGAGGTTACTCAGATGTGCTGCCATCACTGTTCATTCATTCAAAAAAAATCCAGGGGAATCGTTTGTTTCTGCTATAATATTGCTGAAAAACACTGCAGATACTGCTACAAAATGGGGGTTGGTTAGTCTAAATGAACATAGCCTCACCCAAAGGCCAACCCAGGCAACAGAAAAATTTCCATCGCTTTCAGTGGGGTTTTAGGGTGGGGGTCTGGCACTGTTGTTGGACCGAGGGTCCCTGCAGAGCGAGGGACACAGCGGGTGGGCTGGGACAGAGGGGCCCCCAGCAAGCGGGGGACCGAGGGAGAGGAAGGTGCTGGCAGCAGTGGCAGTCCCTGCTGCCCCACAACACCCTCACAACTCTGATTTCACATCCTGCCTCATCTGGGCTCACAGCTCAGGATGGATAGGATAGGATAGGATAGGATAGGATAGGATAGGATAGGATAGAATCGAATCATTAAGGTTGGAAAAGACCTCTACGATCATCTAGTCCAGCCATCAACACAACACCACTATGCCTACTAAACCATGTTTTTGAACCATGTCTACACATTGTTTGAACAGCTCCAGGGATGGTGACTCCACCACCTGGATGCTGCAAGCTGGCTGATTTTGCTGGTTCCTATTGTTAGGATCTTTGTTTGTCCTTTTGGAAAGGAGACCCTTTCTAATAACCTTCCTTGTGTTTATTCTGCATTTAATTGAAAGGGACCCAATCCGGGATCTCTTGATCCATGTTTGTTTTCTAGGACCAGCTCTTTAGTAACGCCCTGACTACTTACCAGGGTAGGTTTAAAATAGCCTCACAGCCTATTAGTGCTGGGAAGAAACCTGTCAACTCATATTGTGGAATATCTGGGCCCCACTATTTTTAGCAACAGTCTCTTTCCAGGCTATATATGGGAGCTTAAGGCTCCTCTAATGATATAGTTCCTGGTTGTATTTATCTTTGCCGTGTTACAGAAATCTCTGTCCTTGGGGGGGTGAGAGCTGATCCATCCCCCACCTCAGATCTCTTCTTTGTCTCAGATCCCTGCTGTAGTTTTGTGTGTTGGCGAACCCTCTGTGCTCATCCTTTCTCAAAGAGATTTTTTAACCTGGTTTCTATTTTATCTTTCCTGTTGCTGAAATCTGCTGTCTCCCTGGCATATAAATAACATTTATTCTTTCTTTCCCAATTGGCACATCCTTGCTGGGTGCTTGCTGGTGTCTTCCTCTCCGACCGCACTGGAGTTGTACATGGGCAGACAAGGACCTGTGGGAGCAGCTGGGCTGGGGGCCAGCTGGGTGCAAGCACTTGGTGTTGTGCCCAGATGTGCCCAGCTGTGGGGGAACCACTCACAGATACCTCATGTCCAACAGCCACGGGACCAGCAGAAGCTGGGGGAAAAGTGTGGGCCACCTGTAGATGCCAAGTGTGGGTGTTTTGGCATCTCTGAGCTGCAGCCCAGCGCCGGGGGACGCTGACGTTGGGGAAGAGCAGCAGCAGCAGCCAAATGCAGGTGAGCCCGCTTTTACTGTCCTGCCCGGGGGTCACAAGGGCCAAGCGGCTGCGGTGCTTTACTTGCTCCAGGAGCACGGTCTGGGCTGCAGCCAGCGAGTTTCATCAGGAACCAAAGCATTACCCTTTACCTGCCACGTGCCACTGACATGACTCTGCACTCTGCACCCCTCCCCACATGAACACAAACTTGCAACCGGGGGATTTTTTTTATTTTTTTTTGCAACAGCTTGGGCTTGAGCAGGCAGAGGGGAAGCCCCAGAGAGTGCACCATGCCAAGACTCCTCACGCAAGCTGCCAGGAGCACCACGCTGTCCTCTCCCGGCACAGCCAGTCACCCAGTGAAGTCATCCTTGGATAAGGGCTATAAAAACCACCTTAACTCTTTGTGAGCCAAACAAGTGTGGGAGCATGGCCCCATGGTGGTGGGGCAGGCCCGGGTCGTCCCATACTCTCAACACAAGGATTTGCAGCGTGTCCCACAGCCACAGTGAGGTTTCTTTTTGGGAGCTTTCTGCTTTGCTCCATATCTGCAGGCAGGTCCCAGGGCTGCAGGGGCTCTTCTGGTGGCACCAGGATGGGCTGGACCCCTTTCCTGGGGGCTGCAAGGGCTGTGCTGTGAGTAAGCCTGTCCATCTGTCTGCTTGGCCACAGACCTACAGCCACAATAAGTACCCGTCTCAGGCACTAAAGGGCAGTGGGCAGGAGATGCAAACCTTCGCATGGGCAGCACACAGGGAAACACCACCTCTCTGGGACCCTGGTGAGTGGGGCTCATGTCAGCGCAGGCAGAGGAAACACCGGCAGCTGATGAACTGACCCCACCATGTCCTGAACCTCAAACTCTCCCCAGGACTCCCCTAAACCTGCCTTTGATTGCAGAGCCAAGGGTTGGGATTATGGATATAGCTTTGAAGTTGACTTCTGGTGCTGAAAGAGCATCTCCAGCGGGCAGAGGAAAGGGTGGCTCTGAAGGGTTTGTGTTGAGCGGATGAGCAGCAGAACTGTGAATTAAACCAGCACAACATCACACAGAAATGACTTCAACTGCCACTGAAGTGCAGAAAAGACCTTTTTTGAGAGAGATTTTCAGAATAGGTCTCAGCCTACGCTAAAGTATCGCAGCTCATCCTAACTTGTACCCTCATGTGGCACTTAAAGATGATTTTTTTTTTTTCTTGGCTGGGGCGGGACTGTGGGTCTCCGGGCTGGCACGCAGAAGTGATGCTCGGAGCACGAGTCTGCACCTGTTAGCTCCAGACCTTCCTTGGCTGCGACAGCCCCTGGCATGGTGGGGACTGCCAAGGACCGAACTGCTCCCCAGGATGGGCTGCCTCCGCCAGGCAGCGAGGTTTGTCTCTTCCGGCGCCAGAGGAGTGATGGATCAGCAGAAGACAGTAGTAATTGCCAGGAGGCTTTCAGGCAGAAAGCAAGACTCTCGCTCGTGGACAGACTGATGTACGTCAGCATGTAAATTGGGTACAACATAAAAATAATTTCAGCCGAGCTCATATGAAGAAATCTATGAACAAAAAAATGTTGTTGCTAAGAAATGTGAAAACAGAAAACAATAATGTGGCTCCTGCCAGGGTAATAAAAGTGTATCAGCGTTATGTCTGCTCTCTCGTACAGATCGCTTGCTTGTGACAGTAAATTAAGTACTGCAAAGATGGGTACAGTTTTCTCTGTGGCCATTGATGCTTCACATCATGGAAATATCAAATGTTTCGGAAGGCTGTTCATTACCCTGCGCTTGAGAGGGGAGCAATCCATTGCTGGCTCCATTATTTCCGCGACAGCAAGAAAATGACTGTGGGAGGTTTAAAAATGAAAGAATACAGCAAGGTTAGATGGACTGAACCTCGACAGCCTGTTGCCGTTCGCCATGGTCAATGCTAACCCATGTCTGGGAGACACCACACTGTCTCCAGAGTGATGGAAAACCAGGACTACTTTCTGCTTCCAGCTAATTGCTGGTTCACAAACTGTGAAGTTTGACCTTGAAAAATCTCAAAATCTCAAAAAAACTTATTTTGAAGCGTGATAGTGGTACAACACAGCTCCTCAGCCAGGAGGCACCTCTGCTCCACAGCTAGAAGGAGATTTAAGTGTTTGCTGGATACCAGACCTGCTTCAGTTGGTGCAAGAATCCGATGAGTTGGATCTTCCGTGTTCAGTGGACACACACACCATGGAGGTGAGGGGTAGACATGGCCAGTGTCCGAGTACAGCATGCTAGCTTTGTCATCTTTATAGGTTTAAAACTAGAAAGGGCAAACTAAACTTACATACGTTTGAGTTGATGTGATGAGATGGTCAACGTAGGGTCAGTCACAACAACAAAAAAAAGAGTGTTAAAACTCTGGGTCACAGTATAAACCTGCCCTATGGGCACAACAGGGCAACGCAGGAAAAGGTGAGAGTCTACCCTGCTGCTGAGAGCCAGCTTCACATTTTTTATCTCAGCAAAGAAAATTACCTCAGCCTGATTCGGTCCTTTCTCCAGAGGAAAACTCTTTGGTTTGGGGAAATCGTAAGCAGACCGAAGCGTTGAAATCTGAAAAAATACGGGCTGTGTGGTAGGGACTGTCCTGGGAAATGGGCTGATGTTTTACCCTTGTAGCCTGATTCTCTCCATATGTGACAATGTAAGATTGTCTGTCCTTACCGCACATGCTGGGGGAGGGGGTGGCGGGGTTGTGTTGTTGTTGGTTTTTTTTTTTCTTTTGGAAACAGGCTTGGGCAGTGCTGAACTCTGCCTTCCTCGTGGTTAACTTGAAAGTCAGTCAAACTTTTAAACAGAAAGTGCAATGACAACTCCACGAGTGGCTTTTTATGAATGAGCAAACCAAATCATGTCAAAATGCACTTGAGCTGTTAGCAAAACAGCATTTATAATGAATCTCCAAAGCTTCTGGTAATTGAGCTGTGTGTTTGAGAGCATGTGGTCTCTTGGCTGTACACTCGAGGGGAATAAAACACGAGATGCCATGCGAAGCGGTGCTTTTGCAGGAGAAAGTGTTGACTCTTGTGCATGTTGAGGTGGAACTTGCTCTGTGCTGAGCTCTGCACCCGGGTGGCTGCACTGAGCTGATTTAAACTGACTCAGGGTCTGTCCCTGGGCTTGGGGACTGTCCCCGTGCCCAGCCACAGCGGCATGGCCACGCTGACTCTTACAGCTGAACAAAATGACTGCATGTGCAGAGGAAAATGCAGGAGTCAGAGCCAGGGCTTGTGGTCATGTCATGATGGGGGACTGGACACACTGGTGGGGCTGGAGGCACCGGTGGAGGTTCTGGGCATAGCAGCAGTAGACCCACTTGGGGCACTTTTCCATCACTGCAGCCTGCTTTCCAAGGAGGGTGTCTGCATGATACCCTGACCGACCACCACTCCGGGCAGCATATGACCATCACGTATGAGATAGTCGAAAGCCTTCCTAAAAATCAGGGTGCAGGATATTTCTTATTTCTGCAATTTCTGCAGGATGTGGTGCTTGTTCAGAGGAGGAAATTAACTTGGTCTGACATGACTTGCTCTTGATAACGCCCTGGTGCCAATACACAGCTGCTCAGCCACTCTGTGGTGGTTACAGCTCATTCATCCGAGCCCCTGCTCCAGCGTTTTCACAAGCGCTGACATTAACTGGGCCGGGCTGCAATTCCCTGCCCCTCCTTTCCTCCATAATGCCACGTTGGCTGTGCCATTGCCCAGGCAAGTGCTCCACTGGCCACGGACATTTCCAGCCCTTGATGGAGAAGAAAACATCAGCAAAAGGGTTTCGTATGGAGGGACAGGGCTAGGACAGGTTCATCACTGCAACATCTGGCTCAGGGCATCCCTAAAGCATTTGTTGCAGGGAGCTGGAAGGAAACAGGCAGAAATGAATCACAGGGAACATTCTGCTTTTTTGTTTCCTCCATTTCTTATACTCGACCTCCCGAGGGCTGCCGAAGGCAGGCTGGAGGGGGG
>VZTL01049600.1:39092-73174 GCA_013400535.1 Scopus umbretta | reverse complement strand
TTTTTTTTTTTTCCTGTGCCTGTGGCTTTTTAATAGCAACGTGCACCAGGTACAGTCGGGGGTTTGTTTTCGCTTCAGGAGGAAATGTTATATTCCCTTCCTCCCTCCCCCTGAGACCCACCGGCAGCGCCTGGTCTGCGAGCGAGCGGTGCTGGTCTTTCAGGATAACCGGAGCTGAGGGGACCTGCCACCCCGACCGATGGCGGGCCGGGAGCGCAGGGCCGTGTCCCCCTGCCCGGCCGTGTCCCCCTGCCCAGTGGTGGCTGCTCCGGCAGGACCCCGCTGCTCCCGTGGGCCTTTGCCCCCTTTCACGGGGAGAGACCTGCTACGGCGCTTTCCCGTACGCGACGGGCGATGTGTTGGTGTGTCAGTGAGACGAGGATAGGAGCTTAATTTGCCGAGGAATAGATCTTCTTCTAAACTAAGCTCTTTTAGCACTTAGAATAATTGTTAAAGGTCATAAATTCAGCAGATAGGGCAAGCAACGTGAATCATTCCACGGGGTCTGAATCAGAAATCGATAGTAAATTTGCTGCCTGAGCGCAAAACATGGCAGGGAGGAGTAATCCCCCGAGCCTTGCAAAATTTCATTTATTAGAAAAGAAGTGTCACATTGCTGCGGGTTTGTAGATGAGTCTGGATGGAGGAGCCGTTGCTCTTGTGCCTACGCCTTTGAAGGGGTGAGGGATGGCTGGGCGAAACGCTGGGAGCAGGTAGTGACTCAAAATCTGGCGGAGGGGATGATTTCTTGCCAGCAGCGGGGAAAGGAAGCGCTTGGGCCGCTTATCTCCAAGTTTGAGTCACCGAAATGTTCCAGGAGGCTGGGTTTTACCAACAAGCAGCGAACGCGTATATAAAAGGTGGATCTTTGCCTGCCGGTTTGCCCCCGTCCTCTGCTTCGGCTCCCCTACTTCTGTCACAAGGCAGGAAGGTGGATTTTGCAGGACGAGAGCGCGCTGCTGGAGGCTGAGCACGGCTTGGTGCAAGCAGAACCCTGCACGCCCTCATTCATCTCAGCTTGCCTCTGCCCGCTAGCTTGCGGGATCGGATTTGTAGAGCTGGGCGGAGAGGTAACATAGGAGGTAGCAGGCGCTTCTGGTTTTGCCACACTGGAGTTTGTGTTGGCCATGCAGTCGAGCTCCACCGCAGCAGTGCATCTGCCTGACGTGCTGGCGGCTGGGCCGGGAACAAAGCGCTGAATTCTGATTAAAATGCACGGCCTGGTGCATCGAGTAAGCGCGCTTCGGGCTCGCTCCTGCCTTCTTTGCGACGTGTTTCTATCCATCATTGTGCACCGCGCTCATTGCCATGGTACCCAAGCGTCCCCGTGTCGGTGCAGAGGGCTGAGCGTGTGAGGAAGGGCAGGGTGAAGCCTTTGACATCAGAAGGATTCTTAAAATAGAGATCTTCCGGTGGTGGTGCTGGTAATGAGTATTGTTAATGTTGCAGAAATCTGTAATTTAAAATGATGAGGCCATTGAACAGGTAGCGCTGCATATTATACTGACAAGGGGATAAGATAAACTACATTATAATGTTCTTTTGTACGGGCTGGGAGATATTTTTGCTAGTCCACTCAGCATGTTTAATAGCCGAATGACCTGGCGGTGCTATTAGCAGAATAATGATTAACACGGGGATTCGCACAGGCTGTTGACAGGCGTGTTTGAGAAGCAGATTTTTGCAGTAAAAGGAGAACGAGCGTGAGGAGGGATGCAGTGGGCCATGCTCTCTAGTGGCAAATGCACAGCTGATCCCAATAGGAGAGCAAGCAGAAAGATGGGGCTGGGATTGGGTTGTTTTTTTTTTTCCACCCTTTTATTATTTTGTCTCAGCAAATGCAAAAGCCTGTCATCTTTTGCTGAAGGCAGTGGCCTTGATCCTTCTAAAATATTCAGGTCAATAGCTTTTTCCTCTGCTGCAACCCACCGCAGGGACGGGCCTCTGGCTGATGTACTGGCGGTGGCAGTGGGCTCTTCTGCAGTAGCTGCCACAGCTGGATGCATTTGGGACACCTTGCAAGGTGTGTGGGAGGTGATAAAAGCTCTCTGGGAGGAAAACCTTCCTCGGGGAGCTGATAACCCTCAGGGTGGGACAGGCTTGGGGCAAGCAAACCCCCCCTGCTCACAGCTGCTCCTTGTCTGCCTGGCGAGGGGCTTGCTCTGGGCTTGGGTCCCAGCTGAAGACTGGGGGCTTCAAAGGCTCACCTGGGTTGTATGGCTCGGCGAAGGGTTTCTTACGTGCCTGGGAATTTAAAAAGAGCCTTTTTGGGGAAGGAGTAATTGGTTTTGTCCATGTACCTGGATGTTGCTTTTGTTTTGAACTCATTAACAAAACCCAAGCTTTTGTTATTTACTTCTGGAAAGTGCTGACTGTGCACTTTCTGGAAACTGGATCCTAAAATCGTTAACTTGTTTTGGAAACGCCTGGCCTTCAATGCTCAGGCTTGGAGAGGAGACAGCACAGAATTAAGGAGCCGGTGGGTATTAGCTGTTGCTGGGAAGAATTGGATGAAACCCAAAAATGTCACTACTCTTCCTCTAGTTCTGCTTTGTATAGAAGTGAAGTTTCAGTGGCCATTTGTTTGCATTAGTTGATCATTGTCAATGAAGATAAAAGCTCTCATATTAAAACAAAACAAACAAAAAAAACCCAACAAACCACCCCCCAACCCAACCCAAACAAACATACTGGCATTGTCCTGTTTCCAGAACTTCATCAGTTTATGGCATATTTCAGTGTCATTAAAGATTTAGGAGAAGTTTTAATGGGGAATAAGCACTGCAAGCCACCACTCAGGAGCATTATCCTGGCAGCATTATGTTAGGTTTCTTCTTCCAGCACCTTTTAAAAAACCCTGTAGCTCAACAGAGTTTGGGCAGCTTTTGCAAAGGTCACCTTCTTCCTAAATAGCAAGAGGAACTAATTTCACTAGAGATGACTTTTGGAGATTAAAAAAAGACATGAAAAGCTTATTTATTTGTGCTGTGTTTTACATAATATGCTACCATGCAAAATTTGGGACATATCTTCAACAAATGTATATATAGCCACAGTTCGTGCGGACGGATGCTCTTGGGGGTCTTCCATCACAGACTTCATCTGTCCTCTTCTAGTGTGATTCAGTGCATGTGTAAGCTATCGACCATGACTGTGTCCATTTAGTTTGTATATTTTTGAACCTTTTTTTTTTTTTTCTAACGGTAAAACCTTGGCAGCACAGTACTGGTCTCTGAAATCATCCCTTTGGGATGACAATGTCCAACTCTAAGCCTTTTTTGTCCATCTCACTTCCATTCCTTGAGCCAGGAGTGCTGATAGTGGTGCAAACGCTTATCTGCATGCAAACACATGCATGCATATTCTTGTGTGTGTGCTCATGAAAAGTTACAACAGAAACAAGGCTGTCTTCTGTCTAATCCTTCTGTGAGGTTGATTTCCCCCCCGCCCCCTTTTGGAGTTGTACAGCCCAGAAGCTGCTCTTCTGCAGTTCTCCGTGTCTTCTTCAGCACTGGTGCTGTGATTACTCTTCCTCATCTTTGGAGTTCTTCCACAAGATGTTTATGGTGTTTTTAAAGGCATGGAGAGTCTCACTGTTCTCGGTAGTGTTCCACTGCTCGTCAGCTATAAGAATTTCTAATTTTGAGTGAGTTTAGAGCAAAACATGTGCCTGAGCAGGTTGATGTTTGAGCGTGAGCATTTTGTTGAATTGAGGTTTGAAGTGATGAAGAGGTAGGTATTTGATTGGTGTGTGTATTTCAAATAAAGTGTCTGATTTTTAATTCATGCAAGAAGTAGCAAGAGGAGGCTTTTATCCTTGCCTACGTGAAGGTAGTTTTTATCTGCCAGGCTCCAGTAAAGGTAGTGGTACAGTTTGTGTGGAGTGTATGTGTGTGGGGGCGGTATCCATTTGATCTGTATCTAAATCCCAACAAACCAATTATCTGGCTAAATTATCTGGCTGTTTGATGTCCTTGGAAGTCATCAGTCACGTGCGGCCAGGTCACATGAAAGCTGCTGTCGTCTCCTGGGCTTGGCCTCCGAGCTGTTCTCTGCAAACCCTTGCCTGACTCCTCCTAAAGCACCCCCAGTCACTTTGCAAGGGTAATTATAGACATCCGTGGAAGTCCTCTGCCTCCGACCTGCAGACCAAGGACAGAGTATTGATCCCTGCCTCATGTCTTCATGCCTCAAATATAAATGTGGAGAATCCTGTTAGATGTCCCATCCTTCCCCTGGTAGACAGCTACCAACAGACAAAAGGGTGCACGGTGTGGAGGAACAGCATTGGTAAAAGCTGTTGTGTCTTGGGGTGGGGAGGATGGTGTTGAGGGTTCAGGACTTACCTCCTGAAGGCACCTTCTCACCCCGGGGTACCTGGGGAGGATATGTACCATTTCTCCTCTCGCTGCCAGCTGCAGAAGAGACCAGGAGCGTTGCGGGGTGAAGCGCAGACCCGCAGCGGAGCTGTGCTGGGGGTTGGCACCGTTCCTTCTCCCGAGGCTTTGGCGGACTCTTCCTCCCCGCTGGGGGCCCTTTCGGCCCTGGGTGCTCTGCAGGTACCCTGCTCGCCCGCAGGAAGCGTAGAGCCTCCATCACATGAGGTTTCCGTTTGCTGATGCTCAGGCATTTTCTTTGTTACCTTTCACGCAGCCATTAAAGCAGGCTGCGGGTCGAAAACCACTAGCCGAAGTCATTGATAGCTCTGTTAAATGAGGGGTTGTATTTCTGACTTACAAAACCAGTAGCTTTGATTTCTTGCCTCCTCCTGTCCCCTTTTGTCACTTTGAACTGTGGCTGCACGTTGAAACGGATGGGCTGTCTGCTCTGGGCTCAGGAAAACAATTTATGTAAGCAAGATTTGATGTTCTCCATGTAAATTGCTTACGAATGCTAAAGGAGGATTGTCTAACAAACACGGTCCTTGGGAAATGGAGACTCCCCCTCTCTCCGCGTTCCCCCTCCGTGGTAGTTTCAAGGTGAGCCCTGCGAAGGGCCGAGCATCCCCTTCCCGCAGAGGGATGAGGATGCTCAGCACGTAGGGTCCAGCCCTGGGGTGCTTCTGCAATGGCTTGTCAGCGAAAGGGGAGGAAAAGCCACCAAGGTTGGAAAACAGTGATAAGAAGTTGGAACTCTGTTACATCTCTTTGCACGCCTGATGTTATTTTGTAATGGCAAATCAGAAAACCTTCCTCCGCTTTGATTGAGAATGTTGCTTTTCCACGTTAACTTTCTGCGGCGCTTGCCCGAAGTTCAAGGTTGCGTCTTGGTAGTGAATGATGGATGACTGTAGTCAGGCAGGCAGCACTGGAGCATCCAGCTGCGTCTTGCGTAGCTGAGAACCGACATTTCCTCCTTCCCTACTAGGTGTGCAAACAGTGTGTACTGCCCGGCGCTCAGCTGCCGAGTTACCCCGAGTGCGGCTGAAGGCATGCACTTTGCTCTGCTGCAGATAACCAGCTCTCCTCTGCTACAGAAACCCTATGAGATATTAATGGCTTCATGCAAACGCAACCCTCTTGGCAGTAAGCGAGACCCGAGTGGTTCACAGGGTCCCGTCCTTCCTACATACACACTCAGACTGAAAACAGCCACGGCCTCTGGCAAGTGCCACAGCTGCTTAGTTTGTGCAGTGGGCTGTGAACAGCGAGTTGCTCTTCTGAGTAAAGCTTTAGCAACCCGAGTTTAACATCCTCTTGGTTTTAAGCGCTGTCTTTGCAGCGAGGGTGGGTGGATGTGTTTCTGTTCACGTGAGTGCATGTGTGGTTTCCAGCTTCAGAGTACATAAAACCTTTTGTTACAGTTTTTGCTTGCTTCCTCCAGCAATGGTATTTCAGAGTGCAAAATAAAACAAATTGTTTAGCTCTCCTGAAAGCAACACTTTGGAGAAGCCAAGGATATTGCATAGGGTGTGCATTCCTTTATAAACTAACCAAGAATCAAAAATTTAATTTAGGTGGCCGACACTTCCCCTCCGCCTTTTAAAAGTTCTTCTTGCTCTTAATTTTGAAACTCGGCAGGAAAAAGCTGACTGCCGGCTGAGTCATGTGTAAGTGCATGGCAGAAGTGACTGTTTGGGACCATGCCCTTAATCGGCTGGATGGAGACTTTAGGATGCGTTGGAGGCGGCAGAGCCTTTGCCGAGGAAGAGATCGCACAGCTTGAATCTAAGAAAATGTGTCTAATAACGGCTGTAGCATGCTACAGAAATACAAGAGATCAAAGCTTTGGAGGCATTTATTTTCATAATTTGTGGGTCAGATCCTTGCAGGACTAATTGGGTGCTGTTTGATGTCCAGGCAACAGTAGAAATCTCCCAGTAAATCAGAATATCTTTGCCTCTTCCTTTCTCTTTTGTACACAAGCATAAAAGCTTGGTATTATTCTGAGATAAACTGGCAAAAGCGTAGGTATGGATCTCCTCCCTACCTCACTGACATTTTTTGTAGATGTATTAACACTGTGGGCCATACAGCTGATGCAGTGACCAAAACAATTGCATTTACCCAGTAACTGGTGGTCCTTCTATTGTTGGTGCTCCAGGAGCGCTAAGCCTGCTGGTTATTGCCTACTGTGCTTCTGGTCCCCAAAGCATGAACCGAGATGAAACCAGGGGACGAGCTCTGATAGTGCGGTTCATAGGATCTCTTCTGGTTGTGGCTCGCTAGTCATGATAGCCAGGTGGTGTCTCAGCTTTGCAGGTGATCACCCCCAAAACACAAGAAGTCAGGAATGCTGTGTGCTTCCTGGGGGCACTTACAAAGTTCTTTTGTATATGTGTGTGTGTATATATATATATATGAATGGTTTTTGTATATATAATACATATAAAAATAACCGTGGACCTAACTTCCCTCTTGAGTGAAATAGGACAGCATGGTGGCCTATGAATGTCCCTGTACTTGGCAGCTAGACCTTCTTCAAAACACAGGCAAGAATCTTAAGCTGCTCACTTATACGGGAGATGCTGAATTAGCCATAGACCTGTTCTTGCACGTGAAACCTGGCTGGAAGGGAAGGGGCACTGCCCTTAAGCTTGTGTTTCTTGTGGTTGCATCCTCCCACTGAACACTCACAGTAGGTGTTCATGGGGGGCTTCTCTCGTGTGTCTGCAGATGCCAACGTTTTGGGAGGAAAGAAAGATGGGTTTGCAAGGGAACTGTGTTCCTGGAGCAAAACCAGAGGCTAAGGCAACAAAATTAAAAGGGCTTTAAATGCATTTTCTGGCTATGCAGACAGGCTGTCTTCGCTGCAATAAATCTTCAACCTTTATGTATTGATTAGCTTCAGTAAATAGTGTGATGACTCTGCTGCTCCTATTGCTATTCTGTGGGGATCGCTGTGTCAGTATGGCTGAAGAGGCTGTAATACCTAAGTGGGATTCCAGTGGGGAGAGCGGTTTACAAATGGTCTCCAAAGTGAACCTCGCAGCCAGTGTGACTGGGTTTGGCTGCTATAAATACAAACACAAAGTGCTCCACTGGTGACCGGGCTGGGAACAGTCACGTTTTCTAATGGGCAAAACCCTGTTCCCCGAGCCAAGCGCCCTGCAGTGACTGTGCCCTGCCCTGGCAGGGATGCTGTCTTCTGGTTCACTGGTTGGGGAGCTGTGATGGGTACGTTGCGTGTGGGGTGAGTGAAGGGAGCAGGAATGGAGGGGAGAGGCTGGAGTCACGCTGAAATGTGGGGCTGCTTGTCTAAAAAGTGGAAAATGGCTGAAAATGCCTCCTTTTCTGTCTGCCCTGCTGACGGCTTGTAATAGTTTCTTCAATATTCGTGTGTAGCTGGGTGTAGTTCAAAGTGATTTTCTTTACTGAGCTTTGCCCCTGCTCTTGGGGGCAATGATGTGATGTGGCAGCCTGGAAGTGGTTGTGTTTGAGCACTGAGCAAGCCCCAAATCTTTGGAAAATCATCATGTATGAACAGAGCGGGAAGGTTTCAGGGACAGCATCTTGTTGTCCCTGTGGAGCAGCACTGGGAGGAGGGATGGAGAACTACTTTAGATATTAGATGCCGTAGCTGAAAACCCATCCAGAAGACTTCCTGTTGGCATGCCCAGGTTTGTGACAACCTGTAACTACACCGTGGTGGAAAAGCTCTTCCAGAGGCAATTTTGGACCATGAAGTGAAACCTCAGGTTGCTCTGGAGACAGTGCATGGAAAGATAGGACGGAGCAGATGTAAAATCAGCATAACAATATGCCTTTAATTCAACTTGAAGGAAATAATTGAAGACTAGTTGTCACTTATGATGGTGACCTCTGCCAAGATGACTCATGCTACAATATAATATGAGTCACTTGTTAATGATGGCCTGTTAAGGAGAAAGTGCCAAATTGTGGTAACTTCTTCATTGTGCAATATAAAAGCCAGGATGAAGAAGGGTGTTCAGGATATTGTTGCCTAAAAATAGCTGATACTTAAAAGCACTGAAGCACCTTTACTTGGCTCTGGGGGACTCTAGCATGAAAAGGCAAAGGCCCTGAGAAGAAACTCTACTTCTTCGTGGGCCTCGGTTTAAAAAAGCCGCATGATATGCTTTGTACCTCTCCTCCCTAGCCTTCCACAGTGACTTGGTGACGTTGCCCGAGGGTGGTGACCCGGATGGCTCTCCTTCCTGCCAGATGGCTCAGCTGGCTGGAGGGTAAGCATCCGCTGGTGGGAGGGAGGTGGGTAGGTGCTAAGTTGTGCAGTGAGCATGAAAAGCCACGGCCACCTTTGCAAAGGCTGCCTGGCAAGGGCTTAGCACGGGGAGGGAGGTCTTGGGGGCAACCTGGCTGATGGGAGAGCAGGAAGGGAGGAGCAAGATCCTCCATGGGAAGGTCCCTGGGGTGCCACTGATGGGGACCCTGGGGCTGGAGACCTGTGGTTAGGGACCTGGGGGTTAGGGGAGAGGGGGGTGAAGAGTTAACAGTCTGTGGCCCTGTCGTCCCCTGCAGTGAGGGCTTTGCCAGGCACAGTCTCTCCATGAGGTCTGCCAGATGGGTGCAGGATGAGAAGTTTTTTATGACTATAAGGAACTTGCATTGCTCCTGTAGCAACTGGCTTGAGTGCTCACTTGTTAATCATCTACTAGCGGTCTTAAATGCTTCCTTGTATTGAACTAGTGTTTTTCCTCAATAAATGATGTTTTGCAATCCACAGAAGAAGGTGAGAGCCTGGTGTGAAGGCTCTTGTGGCCGGGGGCAGGAGCTCCCCGAGAAGTGATAGGTGGATTAGCTCCTGGGCTCAGCCTGAGGGTTGGTTCCCCAGACACGCGCTCTCTGCCCCTTCACGTAGCAGAGGAGCAAGAGGAAGGTACAGCAGAGGGGCACCTTCCTCCTGGGAAAGGGTTTCTGACTTGTCAAAGCCCTGATGATTTTGTCTGTCATCGTGAAATCCTGTGAAGCCCTGACACCAGGACTTCAAGTTAACTTGAGAGGGGAATATTTTTTTCCTGGATCTCATAATTGTGGAGAGGCATGGAAAAAAGGCCTTCCTAAAAGATCATAAGCCAAAGGGTAAATAGAAGATTCCGAGTAGTTTATTGAAAATTCAGAAGAAAAAATGGTGATAAATGTGAGGCCTTGCCTTCTTTCTGTCTGCCTCCACCATGCAGCACTGCTGCCACCTGCTTCAAGGTGCATCTTGCCCTCTGAACCTTGCCTGTTTGCAGTCCAGACTGGACTACCAGATCCTGCTGCCTTATGCAGCACCAGCATGGCCCTCAAGGAGATAGGAGGGTGGTGGTGAAGGGTTATGGAGGAAGGTTGAGGCTTAAGGCGATGAGAAGGGATGGACCTGAAGGAAGAAAGCTTTGCACCCAGATGTTGATGTCAAGGCAATCTGAAGCAACCAAAGGACACTGAATGTATGAGTGGTTGCATTGCAAAAAATTGATGTGTAGTACCTTAGGAATAGATCTCTCTGAGGGACAGAGGAACATCTCTTCCTGAAAAGAAACTGCCAGTGCAGTGTGACCCAGATCTTCTACACATCTTCATTTTGGCTTGCTCCTTTGACAATTATCATCCTCTTCTTTAGCAAGTCCCCACCATTAGCGTAGTGGTCCTGCTGCCATCAGCCGTGGGCTCCTGCTCCTGAGAGCTGCCATCATTCCTCTCATGCCATCCTTGTCAGCTTCAGCACCAGAGGGGACCCACAGTAAGGAGGGGTTTTGCTCTTTGGTAGAGCAGACCAGTGCTGTTGGTTTTCACTGAGCAGCTGGATCCTGGCTGCCAGCTCCTCCTGGGGTGATCTCCAGACTGGCCCTTAGACATGGGGGTGCCCTGAGAGAAGCATAATTTCTTTGCCATAAGTGGAATCGGGGTTGCTGTGCTGGGGTAGAGCACTACAGGCTGAAGGATGGCTGGGCTGCCTCTCCATCACATCTTACGTGTTTTCAGGCCTGGGAAGGCCAAATGTCCTTTACGTGGAGTAAAGATGGAGTCGCTTTCTCAAGACACTTTCACAGTAAGTTGTGGTTTTGCTTTTACTGGTTGACGTGCCCTCTTCTGTGCTGCTGGTGTACAGCAAAGTGCCTGCACAGAGGAAACGTCCTCAAGAGAAGATGCAAGAGCCCTGCTCATTATCAGAAATGAGTAAAACTGCTCCAAGCTAATCTGGCTGCCTAAAAATAGAAGTGGTGGTAGGGGGAGGGACTGTCTTCTGTGTTCATTTGCCCTTGATTTTCATGACATTTTGCTGCTCTATATTATGTGTCTTGTAGGGGAGACCGTGTGTCCTGGTCACACTGGAGGAATTCACGAGAGCACGTGCTCATGCGAAAAACCATTGGGGAGGAAGGCGGAGAAGCTTGTTCAGGGTTGAGCAGTTAACTCGCAAAGTGCAGTTATTCAGGTTTATTCCATCATTCTCATGGTCCTCACAGGTTCACAGCCTCTCCCTTGATGTGATCCTGAAGCCCCCCCTAGGGCAGGTCTGAAGAAGTGATGTGACTGGCAGCAAGGCTGTGGGGTGGGGTGGACTCCTGGTGCTGTGAGGTGGTGGGAGCAGGGGGCATCCGCCATGTGTGTACCTCACCAGAGAGAGTCATGTCTCAGTTGAAGGTTGCAGGATCTACTTTGCAGTTAAGGTAAAAAAAAAAAAAAAAGAGAGAGAGAGAAAAAAAATCACTTATGAGACTTAATTACTGTGTTATTGTTATTCAGCATTTAAAATCCAAGTTTCATAACTGCCTTGTGATATCAGCATTTATGTTCTTTGTCAGTATTATGCAAGCAGCTCACCTTGTGATCATGAAATTCTGAAATATGCTTTCTAATGCTCACCCTCTGTTTCGCAATGAGTCCATGAAACCTCTTCTGCTTTCCATTAATTATGGAACAACAGGATATTTTTCTCGTCTCTTTTAAAAAGAGTTGACCTTTTTTTTTTGTTTTTTTTTTTTCCCCCCCCTTCCTTCAAGTTCTTGGGCCAGCTGTTCCTGTGAGACCTTTCTGTTCCATGTAGCTAGATCAGAGTGGACATACCTTCTGTCCTTCACTGCACTGCCTTTTGCCACTTGGGGGGACGTGGGAAGTTTGCGGATCCATCTAGGAGCAAAAGTGTTGCTGTACTGGAGCTTGTTCCAGCTGGTGCAGTGGCTGTTGCTGGCAGTGGTGCAGTTGATGTGATCTACCTACAAGATTAGCTGAGGCAACTGGGAAAGATGGGCACAGGTCAGGATGGGGTGACCTTCCCTCCTCCCCAGAAGAGCTGAAATACTACCTTGCTTGTTGATACTCAGTTGTTTTCGAGCTGGAAGTTTCTATTCACACCAGAAGCAGCTCTTTCTGCACCCCACCAGAAGTGCTTGGAGTGCCAGGGCAAAGCAGAGCAGGAGCTATGCTGTAAATGAGGCCCTGTGAGCTGGGCTCTGTCTGTGGGAGCATTTGTGCTGGGACTGGATTTACCCCATCTCCACATCCAGCTTTTGTAGGACAGTAAGAGTAGACTTCTAGCTTTTCTTCTGATCGGTTCAGTTCTTTCACTCAGTGGCATCCAGAGCAAGGGTGGGAAAGGGAAGGTTTTTCTGTTTTGCGGCGGTGTTGCCTCTGGGGTAATTCTGCAGGTGACTAGCTAGAGGTGGTGGGGTGTGCTGGTTTTGGCTGGGATAGAGTTAATGTTCTTCGTAGTAGCTAGTATGGGGCTACGTTCTGGTTTTGTGCTGAAAACAGTGTTGGTAATGCAGGGATGTTTTAGTCACTGCTGAGCAGTGCTTACACAGAGCCAAGGCCTTTTCTGCTCCTCATCCCACCCCACCAGCCAGCAGGCTGGGGGGCACAAGGAGCTGGGAGAGGACACAGCCGGGACAGCTGGCCACAACTGACCCAAGGGATGTTCCATACCATAGGACGTCATACTTGGCATATAAAGCTGGGGGAAGAAGAAGGAAGGGGGGACATTTGGAGTGATGGTGTTTGTCTTCCCAAGTCACCATTACGCGTGATGGAGCCCTGCTTTCTTGGAGAGGGCTGAACACCTGCCTGCTGATGGGAAGGAGTGAATGAATTCCTTGTTTTGCTTCGCTTGTGTGTGCGGCTTTTGCTTTACCTATTGAACAGTCTTTATCTCAACCCAGGAGTTTTCTCACTTTTACTCTTCTGATTCTCTCTCCCATCCCACGGGGGGTGGGAGCCAGCGAGTGGCTGTGTGGGGCTTAGTTGCCAGCTGGGGTTAAACCATGATGTGTGGACTCTGCATACTTTAGAAGAATCTCACATGATTTCCTTGACTTAGACACAGAATTTAAGTTCTCTGAGTTTCTCAAGAAGAAAGAAATTGTTTTGTTTTTTTCCCCTTCCTTGTAGAAGGAAAGAAAATTTCTCTCTAAGCACAGATGTGGAGTTTGCCTGAATACACTGAAGAGGATGTGTCTTCAGGCTCCATGGCCAGTGGTGCTTCTCCACTCTTTGTACTTTGCTTTACATACACATCCGCAGATGCGTAACTTTTCAGATGCTAATGAGGAGTTTATAGATAAGATCCCCTTCGAGGAAAGGAATGCTAGGATCATCTCATAGCAGGGGAAATCAAGGTGAGGAGGGGTCAAGCATCTTCTCTAGATTCACTTACAGGCGATGCAGCCCTGGCAGAGTTGGGAGAAGTCAAACCCGCTGGCCTCTCATCCTGTGCTGCAGCCGTTAAGCTGCGCTCTCCTGAGATTAGATAATGTGGTTTCAGTGTCTGCAAGACTTGATGAGCAAATTCCTTTGAATAAATGCTTTTCTTGTATACTTGCCAACACAGAGTGAGATTTGGGACATGAGGGAGGGGTAATAACTTGCAGGTGTCAATTTGCAGGAGGGAAATCAGATGGGGAGGTAATACTCCACAGGTTAGAGTTCTTGGATGAACTCAGTGGTGAGGATCGCAGCCTGTACCTCTGCTTTTGAGTAAGGGGTGTGGGGAACCCACGGTGTGACCATGCTGCCGGCAGCCTACCACGAGTTTCAATATTACTGAACAATCTGGATCTCTGGCAATGGCGAGATGCGGTGCTGGAGTTTGGACGATGGGATAGATGCTGAAGTTAACAGAGATAATACTATGTTTGAATGTTGGGGTTCTTCATGGATGCAGTTGCGGAGCTCTGGATTTTCTTACAGTGTGAATTGTGGTAGCATGGTACTCGGTGTCACCCCAACCGACAACTCTGTCCTGGCTTCACTTGCAGTCTGGTGAAACACTGATAACTGAACTGGTTTCCCAGAGCAATGAAATACTCCTTTCCAATACATTAGGTCTTCAGAGGAGGAAAGGATTACGAGGGCATTTTGGTCTCATAGCAATTTGTCTTCCTTGCTGTAGCCTGGGGCTGTAAGGTGGGCTGGAGCTCAGCTGAGCATGCACCGTTGTTGCTTACAATAAAACTGCTACAGCTGCCCTCCCTTCTGACCAGGAGAGACGGTGATGGGCCAGCCGGGTCTGCTGGGTGGGACGAGGTGATGCTGGGTGCCGCAGACTGCTCTCTGAGGAGTTAGGGTGGCTGGGTAGAGTTTGTTGTGCTATTTGTTTTACTTTCTGAGACTGTGTGTTGTTGCTGAAACTCTTGCATGGGTTTGATTTCTGATTATGTGCACCCTTATCTGCTCTGTAGCCATTAGCTCTTTGTCTTGCCCATGTGGGAAGCTGTAAGTTGCTTCATCCGATAAGGCTTTTCTTATCAGCTCTGACACTTATTGTGTAGAATTTGAATTATTCTAGGAACTATAAAAAAGGGGATGGAGCCTGGGAATTACAGCTGAGAAGTTGTGTGCTTTTTCCCTGTTTAGACCAGTGAGATGCAAATGGAAAGTATGAGCCTCTCCGTGCATCAAGCTGGGGCTGAATTCTTGGTTGTGTCTCATGTCTAGAAAGAAGCACATCTCCTGATATTTCTTTTCCTTTCCTTCCTTACTTTGTGCAGCATCATCAAAACATTCTTTTTGGCCTTTTAAACTCATCAGCCTGTTTGTGAAATATTCAGAAAAGCTTGGGCTGAGTTTGCATCACTGTCAGTGGGTTGCATCCTTTCGGAGTGGCTTTGATCTCGCTTACTTACTCCATGCTGAGTAATTTACACTCCTCTCACATGAGCAGCAGCTTCAATGGATATGCCGCCCTCTGAGAGTCTGGCCCTTGCAAGCGCTCTCAGTTTCTCCTAATGGTAAGCGTTTAAATGGTACTAAAGCTGCTTATCTGAGTCTTGTGCTTTTTTGGAGTCATTAACACCTCTGCAAAGAAAGTGTAAAACTCTAGTAAGTCAGCTGGTGGCACTTTGCAATGGTTTGAATGGTTACCCGGGATGCAGGGAACAGAGGGCTGGGCTTCCCATGCTGGTGAGGGTGTTTAGGAAGGGTGCTGGTGGTGGCTGCAGGGGCCACGGGTGGGGAGCTGGTGCTCCCATGCACGGTGGGAATCACCCTCCGGAGGTGGTGTTCTCCTTCGACGGGAGGTCGGGGCTCCCTTCTGGGTATGAGATCTGGCACCTCAAGTTCTTATTGATGGGTTCCTGCCCCACCCCGTCATTCCTCAGGGGTCAGAATCGTCCATCTCGCCACGTTTGCTGTATCTAGTTTAATGGCATGTTTCAAGTGATGTTAACGATTTTCTTCTAAAGGAAAACAGCTTTTTAAACAAAGCTGGCTTTGTTCTTCACCTTGAATGTTGTCTGGTGCAGCAACAGTGCCACAGTGGTTTGATCTTCCTCGTGGCCACTAAGAAGTCCCACTCTTGCTCTCCTTGCTTGGTCTGTTGAGCCAGTTGAGCTCTGCACTGAGTAATGGGCAATTATCATATCTAACATTATGCTGGTAGAAAAACTAATAGAGGTGAATAATAGCACAAGATACATGGAAATCAACATTTTTCTCCTTGGAGGATGTAGATGTAATCCACTTAATATTCTGTGGAACACAAGATTAATTTTCTTTAGTATAATATATGTGAGGGCTTTTCTTTTTAGTTTGCTGGCAGAGGCATCGCTGCGTTGCTAAAGCTGAGGGCAGGGAATTAGGAGCGGGGAAGGATGCTGACCCAACTTCCAAAGGATTCAGAAACAGTGAAATCTGGCTGGAGGAGATTAAACTTCTCCCTTGCTGGCAGGACTTTTCTGCAAGAAGCATGGCTGGGACTGGGGGTGTCACACTGGGATGGCCCCTGTTGTGTTTGCTCATTGGGCTTTGCTGTGTGGTGGGGTATCTTTCCACTCTCTGCATGTCTAAAATACTGGTGAATAGATCTGATTTGCTCGGACTGTGTGTGGAGACTCTCCTGGTGGGCTCTAAGCACAGGGCCGGTGTCTGTGGCGTATGGAAACCAGCTCAGGCCTTGCACTTGTCCTCCTTCATAGCATACCTTTGCCGTGATTTAAACTTGTAAAGCTCTGTAGAAGTTCCTTTAAAATAATAATAAATCAAAACCCCTGTTCTTTTTCTTTCACAGGATGGAAAGAATGCAGTGACTTGCCAAGCTTAAAGAGGGGAGTAGATATAGCAGAAATAAATAAATTGAGTCCATTTATTTTAAGTTGATTAATCTGATATGTTCAGTAGTTTTCTAGAATAAAATCTACCCCTGGAGGGTTTATTGAATCAAACAACAATAATGGCAATTAATTTAGAAGCAGTTACGAATTCTTCCCATCCCCCTTTTCCCATCCCTACACCTATATGATTAATCTCACCACTTATGAGTGTGGGTCAAATCCTGCTTGAGGATTTGCTTCTTTTTGGGTTGGAGAAGGTGGACCTGAAGAACTTCCTCTGTGCCTGGGCAGGGGTGGGATGGGCAGCTGGTGGATGCTGGGCTCTTGGGGCACCTTGTGCCTGCAGGAGGGCTTGGTCTGCTGCTGGGTGGGATTTCTCTGTTGAAAATCTGAGTATGACGGACTTCACCTGCTTTGTTTTCCCATTTTGTACCGGTCTTCAGCAGGCTGGTACCTGTGGTCTTACAGGGCTTGCTTTGCTGCTGCGTGCATGTTGTGTTAATGTTTCCAGCCTGCTTGTGAGAGCTAATAAATAAAACTGGAGCTCTAGCAAGAGCGCTTTGCTGGGCAGAGGCCAGATAATGTCACGGCTGGCTCCAGGGACCAGAGCTAGCAGAGAGCTCCCAAGGCAGAGGAGCTATCATATCACGGGGCTGTAATTTGACAGGGAGCTCAGCTGATCCCCTACAGCAAAAGGTGGTGGTTGGATTTACAGGGCATTGTGGTGACTAGCAAAGCAAAACCGGTGCACCTTCCTGGGATGCCTGTGTGAGAAAGGTCCCTCCTCTTTGTCTTGGCTGAAGTGCTATTGTAATGCATATATCAAATGAACTAAACTAAATAATCCGTGTCCCCACCCCAAGTTTAGTAACTTGGGGCATTGGGATTTGAAATAAAAAGCATCTTCCTGAATTTACAAGTGTTTCACAATGTAAGAAGCCACCGAGAAAGACAGAAGTCTTGCTATGGGAAATACTTTACGACCTGGCAAAAAATTATTGCCAATCATTTCAGCGACTGTGGATTGTCTCTGACTTCCAGGTCATTTTTTTTGGCATGTATCTGGCAGGAGCTTGCTTTTTGCTGTGGTACCTTGTTTCCCCCCCCAGTTTAAGTGAGCTTCTGTCAAGACCAAACCTTCAGACTCCCTGCTGAGTCTGGCATGACTGAGGCAGCCTGTGAAATGCAGGAAAAAGGTGAGAAGCCTTCCCTCCCCCTTCCCCACAACTTGTTAACTCTTGGGTGAGAAGGGCCTTTCCAGATACGAAACACGCAAATGAACATGTATTTGATGTTCTTGTAAATAATTTTGCTGCTTTGTCAAGACAATTCTGTGACTGTGAAAAAAATTGTTTATAATGCACAGTTTTGGGAGCTTGTTGAGTATAGTTATTTTTTTCACAGTCTACTGGCTGCATCTTGCAGAGTTCTGCAACTAGTTGAATGTTTAATAATTCGATGTAATATGTTCCCCATACTGTCCTTTTTTGAAACTGTTGCTACTGGAGAGTTATCTGACCCTCTCCTGCTAACCAGCCCTTGCAGAACCAACCGTAAAGAGCTGATGCAAAGTGACAGGCAGTGGGTAAACTCTTTGAAAAGCACTAAGCCAGCAGATAACTGCATCTCCAGATGATCTGTGAAAATTGGACTGGTGTGAGAAACTTGACTGAATCCAGTAGGGAGGTGATGTTTCTCCAGACATGTATATAGGGACTCTGCCTTGTTTTCAACAAAATATTAAAAAGTAATAGCAATCAGTTTAAACTGGGATGTAGTGATTTCTGATGGGCAAGACTCTCCACCCACATTGTCTCTCTTAAGACCAGTGTGTAAGTCCTGCTTCTGTCCTGATGGCATGAAGGGTTCCCAGCGGCTCCACAACACCAAGCCCTCCCAGGTGTGGTATCTTTGGCCATAACGTTCATCTGCTGCTGCTGGGTGAACACAAATGGTCACAGCTCTGGCCCAGATGCCTTCTCAGCTCTCCCTTGGCTTTAAGTCTCTCAGACTCCTTGGTATGCATGCATACATGCCTGGCCTGTATGTTGGTTGTTGCGCAGATCCCTGCTGTTGAAGGCTGTAGTCTATAGGTTGTTGGTGTCTCAGTGACACAACCGGTTCATCCCCGTCAGCTGTTCCCTGGTTGGCTCAGCCTGTGTCCTCAACCATAATTTAAAAACAGACATAGATGTGCAAAGCCATCCTACTTTAAAAAGCAAAGTGTTTTAAGATTGCTTTGCTTTTTTTGCTCCTAAATGCATCTGGAAGTGAGACGTTCTCCCATTTTAAGGCATTCCTTTGGCCACAATTCTCACTACAAGGAGGGAGCAAGGCTGTCTTTTCTTGACAGAGATAATCCCAGATGGCTGACCTCAGCAGTCTCCTGCAAGGGCTGCAGAAGCTGGGATGTCAGTCTGCAGTGACTTGGAAAGGTGCAAACTGGCTTCTGAGCTGTCACCCCTACAGACATCCACAGACCAAACCACAAATGTGACCTGCTGTTGGAGACTGAATTTTTGCCTGCATGCAAGAGAGGCCTCTCTGCTTTTGGCGTGAGCTTGGCAGCAACCTTGCTTTTCAAAGTGTGCCTGTAGGAGTGGTATGTTAAGAGGCTGTAGTTCCCGAAACAGCTGCTTTGGTAAGTAATTAAACCAACTCCTCTGAGACCCCATAAGCCTTTGACAGCATTTACTAGTAGGTAGCAATTTCAGCTTGATGCAAACATTTGCTGGCTGAGGTGAAACTCTTTATTTCTCAGAGGGATGAGATCTAAACATTTAGGAATAATATCTTACTGGTCTGAAACTGCAGATAAGTGACTTCTAGTGAGGAGAGTGTCCAGCTGCTGTGCTCTAATTGATGTCTGCATCCGAAGAAGTGTGGTATAATACTAGTTGTGACTTTAGATCTTCTGGGGACTATAGATATGATTTATAATTGGCACTGGAGCTTTTTAGAGACACTGAGCTTAGCCAAGCCTTTTATATATTGTCCCGTTGAAGTTGTGTGCTTGAATTAGGCATATGTTGAAGTGGCTGATTGTACTGAGGCTGCATTCATCTAACACGGCGTTGAAAACCTCGGGGTTCACTTAGCAGTAGTGCTTTTTTTGGTGCTTCTGGAGTGATTGACTTCTAACTCTTCTAGATGAACGGTCTTCTGTGATCTGGAAGGAGGGCTTATCACACAACTGCAAACAATTCATGGAGTCTGTCGTGGGGATCTATGGGATGTGCTGTAGAGCTTTAAAAATGAGAAGATTGTCTGATTTGGAGGGAGTCCAACTTCAAATGAAGAATAAATAGAATTGTATTATCTTAAGGGTTATTGAATACCTCAGTCAGCATCTTCTTTCCATGGTGAGACTCATGGAGGCCACATGTTGATATTCATTAGCTTCAAGTCAAAACTCGTTGCCTCTTGCTTGAGTGACATCAGGATGAGATGGAGTCACCTTGTTGCTAGCGATGCTTAGGTCAGGCTTTTGAAGGAACTGAGAGGAGGCTTGGACCCTTCTTGTTTTCAGTAGTGTGAGCATGGAGCTTGTGGATGGCTTTTCCTTAGACTGGGCTGCTCCAGCGGTGCCCTGTTGGGGAATGGTTAGCTTTATATATGTCAGTGCAGTCATTGTTGTCCTCTTCAGATATCACTACTGCATCTTGGGCTGTGGGACTCGCTGTTTACAGTTGTACAAATGCATCATCTTGGTTTGGAAAAAACTTTGTTTCCAGGTCTGTATGTGCTCCTTATTGGCTTGGAGCTCCCATGTTTCATATTTGTGGAGGGTGTACAGAATGGCTGCTTTTTCTATTGACATGGTAGGAAGGAGAAACTAGGTCAGAAGAACTCTAATTTTGTGTGTGCAAGTGCTAGCCTGTGAGCAGGAAATCTGGAATAGATCAATATATTGTAGGTTCAGTGACTTGGTCCCAGCAGGACTAAGTGGGACTGGACTGCATGTGTGCATGGGGGATTTTTTAGTTTTCTTCCTTCAGTACTGGTGTTGGCTATACCTTTGCTGGCTGGTGGCTACAAATCCATGCTTACATCTTAAATTGAACAGGTAATAGTTGAAGAGGTAATCCAGCTTTATTGACTGAAAAGCCCAATGTGGTGATTAGTTCTTATTTAATTTTGCTGTTGCCAACTATTGGCAGGTCTTAACATTTTGGAAAGGAAAGAGACGCACGTGTGGTGACTGGCAGCAAGAAGCTAGGGGGAGGAGCACTGGAGACCCAGGAGAGCTGATTTATGGTTTAGGAAGAAGAGATGGGCAGTGCACAGAAGTGGCTCTCGGTAGGGGCTGGAGGAATGGCTCCTCATGAGATGCTGAAGAGGAATGGTTCAAACAGATTTGTAAACAGGCTTCTCTCGGCTGTCAAGTGGAGAAATTTTTCTTCTGTTAATAACTTATCCTTGACAACAGTTTTTCTTATGCTGTATAGGAGTGTTGTTTCTTGACTAACATCTTAGTGTAAGATATGGAGCTGGGTGTTTGGGGATGAGGGAGGACAAACTGCTTCTTCAAAATGAAAACAAAACACTCGGTGAGTTCCTTACTACTCTTCCAAGTAGAGCAGCTTGTATTGCTTGAGTAGGCAGGAGGTGCAGTGGTAGATGGCATTGATGATAGCTTGTCTTGTGAGTCTCTGGATGGGTGGGCGAAGGAGGGGAAAAGTACCAAAGCTAGGAGGAGAAGACGTGAGATTAAGCAATCCCCGTGAGGGCTGAATAGCACCCAGTAGTCCAGCATGGTTCTGCTTCATTACTTGGCGCTTAACTGAAGCAGAATATCTCAAAAATACCTGTGTTGCCTGTTGAGGTTTTTTGCACTGCTTTAATTAATGGGCAGGCTTGGGGCTATGTCTGTGTGATGGGAAGGTGGTGTTTGAAGCTCAAAAAGGTAATGTCCCTGACCTCTTTTTCTGGAAGTTCCCAGTAACTCGATCAATATTTTGTTGCCTGGGCCTCTGCCTTCCTGCTTTGCTTGCTGTTATCTGCAGCTATATTAGCAATCCTCTCCTGGCTTGTGCAGTCCATCTTTGTATTACTCACAGGGCTGTTAACTAGAAGTGCGTTGGAGATGGAGACAACTAGTTGATTACTAAAAAGCAACTGTGTCTTCAAGTACTCTTCAAACCCCTCCATTTTTCTCCAAATGACATGCCATTTCGGGTAGCTTCCCCAAGGTGATCTGGTCCTTGTTTTGTCAAATCATAAAAGTGCTTCAATTTCTGCTGTAGAAGCCATTGTAAAAAGTATGGCAAAACGGATGGGTTGATGTGTCTTCAGAAGGAATAGCAGTTGACTTCGTAGAGCTTGTGGTTACCCGGGTCCTGATGCTTGGGAGTTAAGCATGGCTGTATGCATGCTGATACGCAAGCTACAGAGCTTCTGACTTTGCTAACATGAAGGATGGCTTCACAAAGTGTGGCCCAGCTCAGGCATTTGGCCTTGGGAAACAAAATCTGGGCAAGTATATAGTATGTGAACTAAAGTCTTGATCCTTATACTCGTTCCTTATAGTGATGTTTTGCATAATCGGAAATACATTACCTGACGACAATTTTAAGTATCGAGCTGTACTGAAGGGCTTTTCTGTGTCTCCTTCGTTCTTCGCAAAGCCTTTCTCACACTCTGGATTAATGATCTTCTGCTCTGGGTGGGGCTTGGTGGGGTTAGAAGACTTGACTTTCTGCAGGCAGTTGTGTACGTATGCTACTTCTCAGGACAACCGCTTGTGTTGAGAGTGCTGCCCATCTCCGTCGTGCCGAGCTGTGTGATGCTGGGTGGGATTACGGCTCTCCTGTGCTGTCTGCGTGCTGTGGCATTGCCATTAATTTACAAGAGCTAATTGTTTGGGAGAAATGACCCTTTGGTGCTTCCCAGTACCAAAATCTCTCCTTGTGACTGCCAGGACTTGCCTAAGCAGAGGCACCTGCAGACAGACAGAGCTCACTGGGTCTAGTATTGAGGGTCATGAGTAAATGGCTTTGTAAGCCTGCTTTGGCTCTTGAGGATGCCTGATCAGTTTAATGGGATGTCCTGTTGAGGTTGCTTTATTATGGAGCTGTAAGGCAGAGGCTCATAAAATCCTGATGTTGGGAACATTAGTTGCACAGGCTTTATTCTTAGTGGAGGTTAAAAGAACTCTCCGAGTGCCATGGAGTTGCTTCAGCTAACTAGTGCCTGGGGATGCTCCTCTGCTACTGACCCATAACTCTGCGCTGCCTCCAGTTACGCGGTGTGTTTTTCTTCTCTAGGGTTATAACGTTTGCTTAATGAGTGGTTATCTTCATGATTTTTGGCTGGAAGTTGTCATTAGCTGCTCTGAATTGGGGGACTAAGTGCACAATGATTATAGCGGCTCTGATCTCTCACTTCCCCTCCCATACATTCACAGTAATTGTGGTTTAATTGTTGTGCCCCTCCGTTCCCCAAAGTCTCTCTCCACTGTTTCCTCATGTAACCCTTCCTGTTAACATACCTTTTGTGTGGGCTAGAAAGGAGAAAAAAGAGGCTCCTTCAAGGAAAACAAGCAAGTTTGGTGTACAGACTGTGTATAAATGCTTCTTGTGTTAGTGGACATCTGCGTGGCCGTATTTAAGGACAGCTAACTGGTGATCTGCTGACTCAGTGGTCACCATAGCCAACACCGATACACACCTGCAGCCCTCAACCCTTAGCTGACTTAGCCCTGGATACACATATTACTCTCCAAATAGTCTCCTCAAGCAAAGTATTGGCTCTTTTGTGCCTTGGACTCGTTGAGACGTCATGGTGTAGGTGAGGACGTCTTCCAGCTTTAGTTCTGTGGGGTCTGGGTTAGGCAGAGCGGAGCAGTTTTAACCAGGAGCGTGCTCCTGCTGTGAGCCCTGCTGCTGCATGCTCCACGCCGATAAGCCCTTCAAAAGGGATGCCTGTTTTGTTGCTGAAATTTGGACACGGCCTGCTTTATCATCCACGTACAGAAGTCCCTTTTCTGATAATGCAGCATAAATGTACTGTTTATCGAAATAAAGTGGACTATTTTTTTTTCCCTCCCCATGATATTGCTGGAAAAGATGATACTCTTGCCTTGTTTTGTGTCTCAGACTGGTTTTAGCCACTGAGACTTTAGTACCACTGATTTTCTGGGCGGTGGATGAGGAGCATAACAATGTACCGCTTGAATTTGAGCCTGTCCTGGCTGCGGCTGTGGAAGCAGGGTCACATCCCGGGATGGGAGAGCTCAGCCAGAGCTCTGGCCAGAGGACCACCGGGTCTTCACAGCTCTTGCCACGGGTGCCACCATGTAAAACCCTTCCCATCCCATGAGCAACTGGAAGATCCTCTTGTTGAGCATTTCATTGCTTTATGAAGAGCCCTGTGCCTGAGCGTGCTCCCGTGTCTGCTGGCACAAGTTGCGAGGAACTCATCCTCCTCAGCGAGGCTTTGTGTGCTGTGGTGGGCGAGCTGGGGCCGGTGGCACCTTCGTATGGAGAAAGCCTCTCCTGGTGTGCGATGCAGCTGGGCTCTCTGGGAGCGGGACGCTGAGCCTGCACAACCCCAGAAAGCTTACTTTTTAAAACTAAACATAAGCTCTTTCTTTCCTTCGCAGGAAACAGTCGACCTGTGCATCACTGCAGGTCTAAAACGGGAATAGCTGGTAGTTGGTGATGCGCAAATGTCCGCCGGCGTCCCAGCAGCTCTGCAACTCCTGCCTGGGCTTGTGTGGGTGTCCGGGCCCTGCCTTGCCCCTCCTGGAGCTGGCGTGCGGGGCGGTGGGCGCTGCTGGTCCCTACGGACTCAGGGCAAAGCTAACGTGGGCTGAAACCAGCCCTGCCTTGCCCTGGTGCAGGGGTGTCGGGGTGTCCCAAGCGCAGCCCCAGCTGGTGCTGGGTTTTGGCTCTGTCCGTGCCCCTGCCTGCCTTTCTGCTCCCCTGCTTTGTTCAGGCAGGGGAAGATGGAGGGACACTACCTTGGGACAAGGGCTCTCGGTGGAGCCCTGGTGCTCCTCCGACCGTACGAATCTGTTTCTGCCTGAAGCTAACGTAGAGCTGAAAATTATGTGTGGATTTGCCTTAAACGCTGGTTCTTTCCCCCCATTTTAAACAGTGCATCTTCTTTTCCTAAACTAACAGATCGCCTCAATGTTTTCCTTTTATTTACGGGCTTGTTATTTGGTCCAGCTGTTCTCAGTTAAAGAAAAATAAATACAGTTTGCGAAGGCAGTCTGGGGTGCGGGAAGAGGGGGCCGTCGTAGCAGGAGGGTCGCAGCCTCGCCGACGGGGGAGAGGGCATCGGCAGGAGGTGCCGGGCTGGAAGCAGCTGCGTGTAACGAGCGTGGAGGCCGCCCCAGCCAAGTGCAGCGCAGCGCGCGGCTGTCAGCCCTCATCTGCAGCGCAGGCTATATTTGGTCTGAGATTATTCCCTGCTTGGCCTGGATTGGTCCCCGTCAGGGCTCTGCGGGATGGATTTCTTTTCCCCCAGCTAACGTAAAAGCCCCCACGCAGCATGCCTTCGTATTTTCCTCCCTTGCTGCCCGCTCCAGCCTGCCCAAGCTGCTGTCGCTGCCCTCTGGTACCCTCCTGAAGCACCTCAGTTGGGGCTTTGCAGGGGGCAAGGTGCAGGATGTGTCCCCCCGGTACCAGGGACAGCCTGTTCCCCAGCAGCCATTAAGATGCAAAGCTCATCTCCATGTAGGAGCCAGTCCAGGAGTGGAAGGAGGGATTTTTTTTTTTTTTTTTCTCCTCTGCCTGCCCCATCCTCTGCTGTGTATTTTCTGGAAAGGCTATTAACAACACATTCTTCTTGGGCATGAAGAGTGGCTGTTGGGGAGAAGCGTTGTCCCTCCAGCTGCCTGCTGCATGAGCTGAGGAGGGCAGCGTGGCTGGGAGGAGGGATCAGCCGCTGCACTGAGCTTGCTGCCGGCAATGCCGGCATTCCCGGTGTGTTGCCATGGCTGTGCTGAGATGGGGTGGCTTGTGCCAGCAGTCAGGGGAGAAGTGTCACTCAGCATCGCGCTGCGAGATGCCCGGTTACCTTGGCAATGCTTCTGGAAAAATGCAGAGAGGAAGCGGGATGGGGGGGGGATGTACAGAAGAGAAACTGCTCGGCGGGTGGGAGCTATGGATGGTGGGAGCAGTGGGCTCCCACCTGGAGCATGAGCTGCCCCTGGCTAACACAAAGCTGCCCCGGCCAAAGCGGGGTGGAGGCAGGCACGGGGCTGGAGGGTCTGCAACCAAGCAATGGATGGACTCGGATAAACCAGGTGGAGCTGCACCATGCCTGACGTTCTTTGGTTTGAGGATTGTTGGAGGCTGGGTAGAAAACATATTGTGAAGAGCTGTTCTCTTTATCAGAAATGGCCAGCTGCTTCCCTGGATATTTCTCCAAACATCCTGATCATCTGCCCTAGGCACAGCTTTCTTCTCCCTTAATCTCTTAGTGAATATTCAAAAATAGATATACTTGTAACACTGGAAAAGCCTCTTTCAGAGTTGTTTCAGCACTGCAGAGACCAAGCCCTAGGAAAGAAACTCAAAAAAAAAAATAAACAGCAGCTGCTGCCATGTTTCCCTCCTCCTTTCTCACCCAGTTTGTGGAAACCCAGTGCACTGCCGGTTCCCTTTCCCATCTGTTCATGGCATTTCCCTGCCTGGTACCAAGGCAGTAAAGCCACGAGCTGTCCGCACCTGGCCGAGGTGCCGGGTGCTAGAAACCTGTTGTGCCACAGCTTCACCCGTGTTGCCTGTGTCCAGCTGAAGGTTTGTTAGGGTATATTTGCACCAGGGCAGACGTGTCCTCGGTGGTCCCAAGCCATCTTCCGGAGCAGCTTCCCCACCCTTTGCTGTGGATGGTACCACCAAAGGCTGAGCTTGGGCTCCCCAGGGCTTCGCCTGTGGCAGCCCGAGGAAGCTGCACACATGATGGAGAAACAGGCAGAAGCGGGATGTGGCGTTTTGAAATGTATGGGGTGATCAGAGGGGTTGCTGTGACCTTGGCATGGAGGTGTGCCGAACCCCAGCAGGTATGCGGCAGCGCACGTTCTGGGCTGGGTGGAAACGTGCCTCATGTCAAGAATTAGATTCATTGACTTGTGGTGTTATTAATATGTTGAACCTTGCTTCTTGGCTGCTCACAAGGACCCAGTGTTTGACTTTTGGACCCTGAAGTCATCTTGAACTCATGCAGGCTTTGTAATGAATGAAACCTTTATGTCCATAACATGGTGGTGGGTGTCCCTCTCCTGTCTCCCAAGGAGTGCTGCTGGCTGATCCTCCTTGGCCTGTTAGAGCCATTAATCGACCTGTCTGCAATCCTCTTGGATTGCAGCTGGCAGCCCTTTGCTCACTGGGATGCCAAGCTGTTCGGTAGCTCAAGTGACTCCAAATCCAGCAGGGAGGATGGGAGGTGCCGTGGGCGCTGGGGTCACCCGTGCCGTGGGCAGGTGGTCACGGGGGTGCGCAGACCCCCGGGATGCTGGGACACTTCAGCATCTGCTGGCTTCCAGGGGGTTTGTGCCATCCAAAATTGGAGTGATGAGTACGGGAGAAGGAGGAGGAGCAGAAAAGTATAAATAAAACTTCTGGAAGGGGAAAACTCACCAAGAGGAGAAAATAGCAGCGCTGGTTTATTCTTTCCCCACCCTCCCTCGTAGCTCTTGGCTTGTATCATCTTTTAACTATGCTGGCGGGCGCGCTCCGGCTTCTGCACGCGTGTGCGCTTGTGTGTGACTGCCCTTCCCCTTGCTGGGCACCCACCGGGTGGACTGGGGTCTGGGGACAGGTTTTGGTGCTTTGGTGCCACCTTCTAAATCATTGTGTCCTCGTGTAGCGCTGCCCTAGATCTGCTCATCTCAGTTGACAAACCAGAACATCAGTTGCCAGGGTGCACCAAACCAAAAATGACATTTAGGCCAAGTAATGCTGCTGACCTCAGAAATAAAGCTGGAAGCCTCTGTTTTGAGCCCAAAAGTGACACCTTGCCAGTTAGCTTGTTTTACTCCAAAGCTGATGCATAAGAAAACCTAAGTTTTAACAGCAAATAATTGCTATTGCATTTAAAACATACACTGAGCGCTCACATGTCAAGCAGATGACAGTCAAACGGATCAGTGCTTGCTCACAGGCTCCAGCCTGGTATCTCCCAGCCCAGATGCTGGAGGTGGGCAGCTCTGGGCAGAGCCGTGCTGCCGGCAGTGCTGCGGCTGCCCGCGCGGGCAGGGTTGCCGATGGGCTGTGCCGCGCTTCTGCGCATTGTCACTGTAATGCAGTGATGCCCCTTTTTCAGGGCAGCCTGAAAAGCTTAAAATGCTCAAAACATTTGTCAGTGAAATGTTGATCTGTCTTTGTTGAATGTTTATTTTTTCAGAAATTGATAAGTATTGCTTATTAAATGTATTTTTTTTTTCCCTTCCTTTTCTCCTAGGATCCTGCAGGAATCTTTGAACTGGTTGAGCTTGTTGGCAATGGTACCTACGGGCAGGTCTATAAGGTAAGGGCTCCACCTGAAGTGATCCTGTTTGCCTTGGCCATGTGTTGAACATGGAGCATCTCTGGGACATGGTTTAGTAGGCATGGAGGTGTTGGGTTGACTGTTGGACTAGATGATCTCAGAGTTTTTTTCCAACCTTAGTGATTCTATGATTCTGTGATTCTATCCCACCACATCATCTTGCCTAGATTTGACCTGTTTCAGGGCTGACAAGAAGTCTTGCTGAATGGCAGCTTTTTGGTCTCGTGTGCAACTACCTTGTAGCACACAGAGCTCTTATAATAAGCAATTCATATTAGTTCTGAAACTGTCACTAAAAAATAAATCGCTTTTTTTTTCTCCTGTCCCCCCAGTTGCTTTTTATTGATTATATGATGAGGAGGGAGTGAAAAGTCTGTGCTTTAATAGATAAATCTCGATCTCTTTTAAGAGCTGAGTTTACGGCTGCAATAGGCTGCCAAATGAGTTTGCTACAGTCTAGTGCTCCGCTTGCACGCGGGCTAGCTGCTGCCCTTTCTATCGGCAGAAACCTGCTGCAGGAGAAAAAACACAACAGTCAGTAGGCTTGCTTTAAATTTCTGTAAACATCTGGAAGCAGCTCTTGGATAAGACTAGTGAGGGGACCGTGGAGAACAGAATTCGAAAGCCATGAACTTCTTAAACAAGAATGTTTAAAATGTCTGCCCTCTGGTAAATTACATCACCTGTCCCAAACACCTCTTAGCTGGGGGGATTTCCAGAATTTGTCATTTTGGTGGGTTTTTTTTGTGGGTGATTCCATTATTTCAAAGTCTGGGTTAATCTGCACTTAATATATTGGTGGGGAGATGTTTCTCGGCACGGCTGCCAAATATTTTGGATCTGCTGGGAGACAATAGCTCTCCTAGTCTCCAACAACTTCTGTATGTGTGGACATAAGTTCTGTATATATGTGTACCCGTGTTTGTGCACACAGAGATCCTATTTAACTGTCATGCCCGTATTCTCTTTTGACTGTAGAAAAGGATATATTCTTGTGCTCTTACTCGGTCGCTTGGAAATCACAGCTCTTGCCTGTCATGCGGTAAAAGGCAGCGAGCTGCCCCTGCTGAAGAGAAGAAGAGAAGGGTGCTTAAAAAGCTACCTGTCAGGAAGTGTTTGTTCTGAATTCTGGTTTTCCCCATCCTCCTACTGCTGTAGGCTAATCCCATCAGTACGAGGATTGAGGGATTGAAGTGAACCGAAGGTGAACTGGAACTTCTGGCATTTCAAATGTGTGAATTTTTGAACTGGAATAAGTTTAAAAAAAAAAAAAAAAAAAAAAAAAAAAAAAAAAAACAAAAACAAAAAAAAAAACCCCCCAAAACCACAAAAACTGTTTTTACCCANTCAACTTTCGTAACACACAGACCTTCTGGCTCCCTTCTAAAACAGCCTTTAGAAGTGGTCCGTACCTAGGAGCAGTGTCCTCTGTAATTAGATGCCTGTTCCACCGCCATTTCAAACCCATCTCAGGTGGGGCTGAGGTCTTCCCACCCCACTGTGCTGGTGCTACCCGAGGTGCACCACCGCTGTACTCCTAGCGGCTGCGCGTGTCTCTAGGTATATTTTCAGATGTGGAAGGAGTGATTCATTGTGGTGCCCGCTCTGGTGCTGGCTTCCTAGCCTGGGCTTTGCAGGTCTGACCCTTGTGCTCTCCACCAGGAGTGGTCACCTGGTGAGCATCACCTCCCCTTTGCACGGCTGGTCCCTCTCTGAAGCGAGCAGAGCAGCTCTCCCGTTGGGAAGAGGCAAAAGTGAGATGCTTATTCCAGGCAGGGGAGAGCATCTTCTGTTTGTGTTTGCAAGACTGCCGAAACAGGACTGCAGCCCTGATGTTTCCCCAGAAAACCTGACTTAGCAGCCAGCTCCAACACTGCTGCACGGCCATATTTGTGTTAGAGACTACCGGTGTCCTGGTGGTAACCAGCTGGCCTGCTCAGGACCTGGAGGGACATGTGCAAGGTGCAACCTCCCACTGATCCCGTGGGATAAAGTGCACAGTTATGTTATTCTGATGACCGAATGACATCGCAGCCTGACAGGGTGGGGAGCCTGAGAAATGTCTGGTAGTATCACAGTAACAGGAGCCATTGGAGAGCAGTGGTTCATGGAGCCAACCTCAGGACCGGCTGTGTTGGAGAGGCTGGGGAGCCCCTGCCAGAGCACATGCCTTCTCCTTGCTTGGAGGAGAAAAGACGTGTTGGCCAAGTCTGGTGCACATTAAGAGCTCCCAAAGGGAGTGCACCCCTCTGCTGAAGCGTGGGCACCGGGATGGAGCTCGCTGCGCAAGTTGCTTTGAATCTGCTTTCTGGGTCATGATTTGAAGATCCCTTTCAGGTGGTACACAATGCTTCTGTAAATCAAAGCCTTGTTCTCTGAGGCTTGTGCTCCAGAGGCAAAGGTAACTTGTTCGGATTGATCTCTGTATTTTCAAGTAAAGGCCTTTCTTTGCTCAGGACTGCAGGTTAAAACATTGCCGTGGTGCTTCCCAGCTCTGGCCATACCCCGGGGACAGCAGAATGCTGCAGGAGCCCTCAGCGGCGACCTGCTCTGGTTGCTCTCTAACCCCAACCACAAGCTTTTCACTTTGGGTAATTGCAGAGAGAAATAACATTCCTTGTTCGCTGCTTAACAATGTCTTGTGAATAGCTTGATTTTTATTTTAATGAGGGACCGCGCTGGTAATGGTTTATCTCTCCAACTGAATCGGAATCTTTTCTTTATTTTCTAATAAACCTGCATCTAATGTTACAGATTGTAAACTCTTTTTGATAAAAGACTGAGAGCTTGCTAGCTCCTGTGCCAGACATTGTTGCAGTAGAGGATTTTTGTGTCCTTGGATTTTTTTTTTTTATTTTTAGTTAAGGTGTTTGAAGAAGTGGCTAACAGGAATACAGGGAGCTGGACTTGGGGAGTTGAGCCATTGCCTCAGTGTTTTTTCAGCAGGTAGCTGATGGCCAAAAGCGAAACTGTAAACATAAAAATCGCTAAGACCCTTTAGATCATTATCTAAAGCGTGAGGAAATGCTGCTTTTATGTTCCAGAACATTATTATTGCTGCTTATCTCTACTTTGCAATAGAGAGCAAGCAGAAAGTTCTTAAAATACTGCATATGCTTAGATTGCCTGGATAAATCACAGCATCAGGGCCACAACTGCTGGTGTGTCAAACACCAATACATATGCGGGTTGAAACTAAAAGGGCTCTAGGTTACTCAGAAATACCTTTCCAACAGATCGTTGCAAAGCTGGGGGTAGCCATGTCACAGGCTACTTATTGTGCACTGAATATGTTAAAACCCAAAGCAATCCCCGAGTGTTTTTAGACCTGCTTAGCCATGGACGTTCACATGCTGGCCCGTGCGCAGCGTCACCAAAGCAGGATTTTGATGCAAACCTTTGCAATAGTGGAAAAAAAATTAGTAAATATGTCAGATGGTAACCTTTGCCTCTCTCATCTTGCGTAGTTTTACAACATTGAACAGGGAAATAAACGATGTTGAGATTACATACTCATGTGCTTCTTCCCAACCACACTAGGAGGACAACGGTCATTAATGCCAAGTGGTGCTTTGCTGAGTGCCCTGGGGATGTGGCTCTCCATTTTACAGCTTTTAGCAAGGCTTTATTTTACAGGGTACAAGATACAGTACTGTGGACTAACTCCATAACTGCACAATAACTATTGATTGTTTAATTAGCTGGTAAATGCCATATAATCGCTAAGCCATTACGCAGCATTATTCTGCGCTCTAATTTAGAGCATGTGGGATCTGCGAGCCGCAAGTCTCACAGCTGTGGCTCCCCAGGGAGCTCCCCCACCATCATCACAGGACGGGGCAGAACAGGGGTCACCCTCCAGGAGCCACCTCGGGGTGCCACCAGCCACCTCCAGGCAGGGCACCTGGCCACGGGCTGTCCCTGTCCCCTGCCAGCCCAAGTTAGGCAGCCATTTGAAGAGGACACGGTTTTTGCAATTGCTGTTTGTTGCACTGCGTTGCGTCTGTCTGGAGTTCAGTGCACGGGGGAAAAGGATGAAGAAATGCATCCCAAGGTCTTCTGTCAGGCTTTATTTGTTTATTACCCAGCTGGCATTTGCCCAAAGCTGGGACTGATCCATCTGGAGGCAAACCCCCAGGTTTGACCCAGTAGATGAAGATGTTGAGGTCTGTGGGTATGAGAAAGTGAATAAAGCCTTTGAAATCCAAGGTCACCTGTTGCTGGAGAGTCCTTGAGTCAAACCCCTGAAAATGTCCTGGGCACAAGCCTGTTCTCGGTAACATTGTCCGGGAGTTTGCAGATGCTGAATGAGGAGGGATAAGATGTGTCCTGCCCTCGCCTGTTCTCGGTAACGTTGTCCGGCAGTTTGCAGATGCTGAATGAGGAGGGATAAGATGTGTCCTGCCCTCGCCTGTTCTCGGTAACGTTGTCCGGCAGTTTGCAGATGCTGAATGAGGAGGGATAAGATGTGTCCTGCCCTCGCCTGTTCTCGGTAACGTTGTCCGGCAGTTTGCAGATGCTGAATGAGGAGGGATAAGATGTGTCCTGCCCTCGCCTGTTCTCGGTAACGTTGTCCGGCAGTTTGCAGATGCTGAATGAGGAGGGATAAGATGTGTCCTGCCCTCGCCTGTTCTCGGTAACGTTGTCCGGCAGTTTGCAGATGCTGAATGAGGAGGGATAAGATGTGTCCTGCCCTCGCCTGTTCTCGGTAACGTTGTCCGGCAGTTTGCAGATGCTGAATGAGGAGGGATAAGATGTGTCCTGCCCTCGCCTGTTCTCGGTAACGTTGTCCGGCAGTTTGCAGATGCTGAATGAGGAGGGATAAGATGTGTCCTGCCCTCGCCTGTTCTCGGTAACGTTGTCCGGCAGTTTGCAGATGCTGAATGAGGAGGGATAAGATGTGTCCTGCCCTCCCGGGTGCTGTTTGTGCGCTCCCCAGCACAGCGGCATCCTTCCTCCTGGCACCCCTGGGCACCCCACCGCTGCAGGCTGGTGGGGTAGCAGGTGACTATGCTAAAGAAAGGCTTTTAAAAAATTTTTTTTCCTTTCTTTCTTTTACATCTTTTTGGAGGGGAGGCATGAGAAAATAGCTAATGTGCGGTGTGTGTGCCGTGTTTAGCCTGCCCGAGGTCTGGCTCAGCCTGGCTGCCACTGATCAAGTGCTGGGCCCTTGCGTCAGCCCTGGTGCGAACAGAGACTCTGCAGGTTCCTGGGTCATTATTAGCGGTTCAGATAATTAGCCTGAGTCAAGAATGACATTAATTGTTTTTAATAATCAGTTGTTTTATTGTCTGCCTTTCCGAAAGGCTGATGGTCAATAGTTTGATAATTAATCACTGTTGCTTTTAGCCGTGTGGAAGAAGTTACCATGCTGCACACAATTAATATTTCCTGGGGACTGTTGCTGTAAAGAATTAATCTTAGTTTACATACACAGCTTTTACAGCTGAAGACTGACTGCTGTGCCTTGCTTGAGAGACCAGGCTGAATGCAGGCGAGCCACGCGTACTGCCTGCAGACGGGGTCTTGCTGCTGGCCACCCCTCATCCAAACACCAGTCCTGCAGTGGTGGCTGCTGTGTGGTGGTCCTGATCATGCTGAGGGCACTTGGTGCTCGCTTTCACTGGTCACCGAAGGAATTCAGAGCTCCATTGTCTTGCAATCTAAAAAACAGCTCTAACCCTAGATAGCCAGTTATTGCATTTGAAGGTGTGTTGTAAGCATTTCCCTTTTCCAACTTCTTGTTGTTTATAAAACGAACTGTGGTGGTGTGAGTTTGGGCGTGACTTGAGCCAGATAGGTCCTTCTAGTGTCGTATCCTTGGCTTGGAGTCCTTTTTGTTTTCAGCCTCTTCAGAGACTGTTCTTGCTGCCCGGCAGGGCAGGCTGAGTGTAACCGCATGCGTGTGTATGTGTATAGCCATCCCTCGTCGTGGTCTGATGGCCGCTGCAGGCTGAAGGCAAACACGAGGGCTTGGTGCCCTCTGATTTGGGTAGCTCCTCGGCTTTCCCCGTGGTTTGGTGCTGTGCTACGAGCCTGCTCCATAGGGCTGAGACAGGGAAGCACCTTGCCTCTGCCCCACTGGGGCAGCAGAGCAGTAACCAGTGCCGAGCGGACGTGCCCCATCCAGGGCTCTTCTTTCCGCTGGGATGGTTTTGGTGGTGGCTGGAACCGCTCGCAGCCATGTCCTGACGCAGACCCGCGTGGGCGGGCACCGGCCACCCGGCATCTTCAAGGTCACGTAAGGGCCGTGCGAGTGTGAATGGATTGACGAGACTTACAAGCTGCTTTATAATCCTTCCGTATGACAAGCGCAGTATTAAATATTAAGCCATTGTTTCCGCTGGGATGGCTCCCTGTGCCGGCGGAGAGGACGGCGGTGCCGCCATGTGAGGATGCTCGCCGGGGTGGGGGTCTCCGCTGCTCCCATAGGCACCGGCTCGAGGGTGGTGCTGGGCTTTTTATCAGCTCTTATTGGGTTGCGGGAAGGGGCTGGGCTGGCGTACTGGTGTGTGATAACGCATGCTGGCTTTATCAGACGGAAAACGGGTGACTTGAATTTATCAGCTTCCCTACGATGTTAAAATATCTCTAGAAGAGAAGGTCCTTTCCTTGCTGACTCAAATGGGGG